>JAFVLL020028242.1:54584-57084 GCA_021397915.2 Tor tambroides
ACTTGACGTGCAGTCCATCAGAAGCTATACAGTAGCTTCACTAAAAGCCTAAGATATAATTATTGATCCTCATGGTTGTAGCCTTTCATTTGTATCGATTGTGTGTGTGAGACAGTGAATGTGAGATGAACCTGTCTGGCTGTGATTGAGAGTTCTCTTTATGGATGTAGCTTGAGCAAGTTTTTGTTGTCACATCCTCAAATTCAGTCATACATCTGACATTCTGCCCATTTTCTTCGAAATGTCAGTTATCTTTTCGAATCGTCAACCCAAATGCTTTATCAAGATCCATTCCAGGTTGTAAGGACTTTTTTTTTTTGCCCACCTACTCTTGACACACTTCACTAAGAACCTCATAAGGTTTTAGATTGCCATCATCTGTTAGTGTGATGACCTTTTCATCTTTGTTGACACTTTTTAAAAATTTTTTTCTTTGAAATCTGAAAGCGAGCAAAACTCTTTGTGCTGCACAGACAACAAAAATTGCTTATTGTAATTTATATTTTAACTGAGTTTTTTTTTGTACTGGTAGCACAGAAAGGTTGAGACTCAGTAGGATTGAACCTGCTGCAGTTTTGAATTTTTGTGTGAGCTTTTTATGTCTGTAAATGTACTCTGGAGGAGACAACAGAGGGAATAAGGATGTACATACAATAAAAGCTTTTATTTTTTGATACATATCTTCTCTGTCTTTCTCTTCCTCAGAGTGCCCAGTTCTACAAGGTTACAAATGAAAACTATCACAAGGCAGCAGACGAGGTCAACGCCAAGTTTAAGTGAGTTCAGCATAACACACTCAAAGTCCAAATACAGATATTCCTTGTGCTGTCATTCATTGTTTTGTAAGCTTTATCTATGTGGGTCTATATGATTATTGTGCAACAGGTATCTTTAATTATTTTGCTATTTTATTTTATGGTATTTTATGCTATTTTATTTATTTGAACATTAATATTTTGTTGCTTCTTAAGTATTATTATACATACACAATACACACACACAGCTTACACACACACTATAATACATATACAATAATTTCTTTTTTTAAAAGACAAAAATGAACATTTTCATTATTTTCTCACTCTTTTATCTTTTTTTAAGCTGTATAACTTACTTTCTTCTGTGGAACACAAAAGGAGACATTTAGCCAAATGTCCAAGCTGCTCACTTCCATACAGTTAAAGTGAATGGAGACCAGGGGCACCATTATAAATCATGCACTATATTCTTCTGAAGCCATACAGTAGCATTATGTGAGGAACAAAGCGAAAATTAAGTTGTTATTCACTGAAATCTTGTTTGACCTAAAAATCTTCTTTGACAAGAACTCTTATTTATAGCAAAATAACACATTTGGCGTTTAAAAAGAAACACATGAGGTGAGTAAATAATGACCAGAATTTCTACAATCTACAAACACACATCCAATCATGAATTACCTGATCTGGAAACCTACCAAAGATGTTTCTCTTATATATTGTGACAAACTTCCAGTCTTGTCATGAATGTGAAGTCTTGGCCATTAGGCTACTGTAGCTGGAAACATGTAACTGAAGAGCTCTAGAATTATAGGACATTTTGGCTCCATATGTCTTAATGTGGCCTGTTAGCCCCAATAGTAATGCATGTTGGTTAAAGGGAAGTGAAGGGAGGCCAGCCTGTTTCAGGACTAGCCTGCGCTCACAAATCGCATTAGGCTGTCATTATCCCTTTTCCTCAGTGCCAACACAGGGATCATCGTCTCTTTAGAAATGTCAGAAATTGATTTGTGGTGTCCAGTGGGGCAGAATTGGAGTCGGGAGGGGGGAGGTTGCGCAGCTAATGCTAAATTGCATTAAGAAATGCATTAAAATAGCATTAGCCTGACATGGTTCTTCGCACAGGTCTGAGCCGGGGTGTCATGTGACCAGCGAGGCCGCAGTGGATGCTCTGATTGGCTGATTGCATTAGAAAGGTGCATTAGCAGCATTGTGATTGGATTACGGGATGGAGGGAGGAGAGCGTGTGAGAGGGTTTTTTGTATGTAATGAAATGTCTTCAGGGTCTGATGTTACACGAGGAAAGATGCAAGCTTTACTGACTGCGAGAATAATGAGGTTTAACTGCATGTGGGTGAGAAAGAAGAAAAGAAACTGCAAAGTCTCTGTAAGATATGAATGATGGGCCACAGGTGTGTGTGTGTGTTTAGGTTGTGCATTAGAAACACATCTATCTGTATTGCTTTTCCCAAATGGATATTCCAACATTATTCGCCCTCTAAAGGGAAAACAGGTGATAAGATCCTATCAGGAATTGGGTTGGGTAATAAGAATGAAGTATATTTTGTCTGAGCCTTTTGATTTCCTGAAAGTTGAAACTGCCCTAGAGATGGAGGTCCAAATCTGCATAAACGATGGAATTAACATGAGTTTGATATGATAATCTTTTGCTTGAAGTTGTAAATGGTTGTCTCTTCAACATCTTCATTCTCTTAGAAGCTGAAAGCTTTTGATGTGCATGC
>JAFVLL020028242.1:62084-75320 GCA_021397915.2 Tor tambroides
TTAATGAATGGAAAGTTAAGAAAAACAGCATTTGTAATTTTGTAATAACCCTTAAACTTTGAAAAAGGAGTTTGTGACTATTTCCAGTTTCACAAGTATAAATGGACTGAAGGTGACTACTATACTAGTTTTTATAATCTGGTGGTCCCAGTATTGCCGTACTGTTTTATTACATACCTAAAATTATGTACTGTTCCATCACCAGTAAAGTACCTTTAGTGCATAGAAGTACGATTTTCTGTCTTGTTTTATCTATTTCTCAACTCTAATGTGATTCTTTTTGCCTTTTTCTGATGTTTTTTTCCCTGTGACAGTCTAGAAGAGGGATGATGTGTGATAGAGAGCAGCTGTGTGTATTTAAGTGGACGGATTGAGGAAAGGACAGAGAGATATAGAAAGAGAAGGATGAGAAAAGAGAGAGGGTGAATCCCCAGTCCTTCCGGGACCCAAAGAGTTGAGATTGTGACTGACAGCGGCCGTCCATTCACTCCTTCATTCATCCGCCCTTCAGAACAGCTAATATGAATGACGGCGCGGATTAGACCACGTCTGATCTAAAAAGAGTGCCTCTCTGAATAGAGCAGGATAACATCTCCCTCCCGCCCCAATCCTTTCTTTGCCTTTTGCTGTCCCAAAGGTCACCCCTGTCGAATGAAGAGTTTTGTGTGTGTGTGTGTGTGTGTTCTAATCCTCCGGGGACAGAGGTGATGTTTCGTTTTTGGCCACGTTGGGCCTCAGATTTCATGGGAACCGGGTGGTCTTCGTCTGTGTGCCCAGTGTGACCCGCTGTATCCTCTGTATCTTATTCACAGAATGATATTTGGTTGAAAATTCGCTCTTTTTGTGACCTTGAAGGATGGACGAGTTGTTGATAGCGATCTGCAAGGTCTTGCAAAATCCAGCAGGAAACTCAGTGCTGTCTGGGTCAAAGTTGGATATTCTGGGGTGTTTGCAAATACATTTTGGAAAAAGCGATCGAGTTGAGTTCACATGTTGCTTACTAAGTATCACAGTGGTAGTTTCTTCCAAAATACCATTAGACTTGCATACAGATATTGCTACTATATTAAAACATTGAATTATAGATTGTCAAGAGAAAATTAATTTAAAAAGTTTCTTATATGCTTTACAGGGATCACATAATAAACATACATAAATACATACATAACAATAAGCATATAAGCTGTTTTTGGCACCCATTTCTTTACTTGTAGTTATGATTGTGAAAGCTACTTGCTGGTCAAATGATTGGAATAATAACAAATTTGAATCGATTTAACAAAAATGCAACATTGATAATAATAAGAAACATTTCTTGAGCACCAAATCAGCATATTACAATGATTTCTTAAGGATCATGTGACACTGCAGACTGGAGTAATGATGCTGCTTTACCATCTCAGGAATAAATTACATTTTAAAATATATTAAAATATAACAATCATTTTAAATTGTAATATTGTAAAGCTGATTTGATTAATAGTATTCCTGATTCAAAGAATGCAGCCTTGGTGAGCATAAGAGATTTCTGTCAAAAACAATTGAAAAATCGTAGTTATTACAAACTTTTGACCTCTAGTGTATTTTTTCATTGTAATTGTTGCAAAACAAAGTTGGTCATAGTTGGTCATTTCATTTTTTTCCCCCTGATAATCCATAGCAAGCCATTGTGAAATGGGGGATAAAAAATAAAGGATAGATAGATAGATAGATAGATAGATAGATAGATAGATAGATTTGGTGCCATTCAAACATTTAAGGAGAACATATTTTGTCACAAAATGTGAATTGATATTGCTGTCTAACATTAGACAATATATTTATCGGATTTATCGGTGCAGACTGTTTGGCTCAGACACATGGTACAGCTGGTGGGTTTAGACGCAGGTGTGTGTGGGTGTGTGGGTGTGTGGGTGTGTGTGTGTGTGTGTGTGTCAGTGAGGGAGCATCTTGCCACTGGAGAATCTACACATCAGAGACACAAGCTGCACTGATTAATACTGCTTTCAATTGTCTGGGTGGGTGGGAGGGAGTGTGGGTGGCTTTACTTAGCTGTACTTAGGGGACAAAACTGTCAGCAGAAGTTAACTAAATCTGACAAATTCCCTTTGGAGACATATGTGAAGGTCATCAAATGTCAAAAATGATTAATAAATTAGGTAAATAGTGTTTTTATTTATTCTAAAAATGCCAAAAAGTTAATTTAGGTTTGAGTTTAGGTTAGTAACGGTAACCAGCTTTATAAAAACCTATGGCATATGTTGATTTAGGTTAAATATGTGTGGTTCAGGATGTGTGCGGCCTCTACAGCTGATGTATGTCTTGAAGCGGCACCTCGTTAGACCTCCTGCACTGTGATTCAACGTGCAATTATCCTGCAAACTAATTCTGCACCAATCAATTCCGCTATTGTTTAGTGATTGATCTGATGTTTACTTGTGAAAACAAAGCAAGAATATCATTTAACAGCTCTTTGTCACTGCCACAGGATCAGTTTATTAAAAATGGAAAATGTAATTATGATGGATGACCACATTCATTTGCTAAATATATCTGTCCTCTGACTGTT
Source organism: Tor tambroides (assembly GCA_021397915.2). Lineage (NCBI taxonomy): Eukaryota > Metazoa > Chordata > Actinopteri > Cypriniformes > Cyprinidae > Tor > Tor tambroides. The sequence goes on from JAFVLL020028242.1 coordinate 64,654, forward strand.
TTTACTCTCTCCTTCTTCCCTTCTTTTACTTTTTTGTCTCTCTTTCTCTCTCTCTCTCAGGCGATATGAAATTAGTCCAGTGTGCACTGACCTTCAGGGGCAGATTCTGAAGTGCTACAGAGAAAATGCTGGAAAAACTCTGCTGTGCTCCAACATCGCCTCTCTATACATGCAGTGTGTCAACAGTGCAAAACAGGTAAAGATTAGAGTGTGTATCTATGTCAGTGCCTGATATTTTCACCATTAGATAGTTGTAGTTTTGTTGAATTAGATCAAAAATATTTGTAACACAGTGTTTTTGTGTGTGTGTGTGTATTTTGTTTTATTTAACACGAGTTTAAGAAATGGTTAAATTATATATTTTCCAGAATTTTACTTTATAATAAATTATTTAAAATAATTTAAATTTGCTAAATTTAAATAATTAGAAAAAAAATTGTTCAAATATTATTTTTTATTTGTCAAGTGATGTGAGAAATTTTTTAACATAATATAAAATGTTAATGTTATAAATTCTCTCTCTCTCTCTCTCTCTGTATGTGTGTGTGTATATATATATACACACACACACACACACACACACATATATATATATATATATACACATATATATATATATATATAAACTGTATTTTTAAATTTATATATATATTTATAAATACAGTTTGAGATCATTAATCTTGTGAATATGATAAATGTTTCATAATATGAAATGTTAATGTCTAATATAAATGTAGAGCCATATATAAATGTTTAATATAAATGTAAAATAGGTTGTAGAAGAACTGAATTAAACCTTCACACATGTAAGTTAAAAACTTTTGCCGCTTTTGCCCATAGTGCTAGTAGTATGTATTGAGACACATTCTAGTGTGTGCGTCTTCTGTTTTGTATGTTCTACCATTTCCCAGCAACCCCAGCGTACGAATTAGCATCTACAGCTGCTCTTTAGCCCAAAGCATTAAGATCCGGTGAAACAGCCTTGCCGTCCTCTCCAAGCCCTGTAATATCACACTTTCTGCCTGACCCGAACCTCCATTTGCAAATCCAAACTTCTGCCCAGTGTTCTCTCACTTTCCGCTTGGCTACAGGCGCCACTAAGTTCACTCTAAATTGTAGGCTCAGACGAAAGACTCATTTCCATAATACCAGCTGACAGCTGCTGTTCTTGGTGCGGGCCTAAGTGTGTGTTAAATGAAGTAAGTGGGAACAGGGACGTGTCATTTAAATAGCGTCGTCCCACAATCCCCCGTCACAGCATCCCTGGTCCGTATTCCGTAATGCAAGGATGGAAATAGGCAGCATTGGACTGACCCTCTCCGAAAATCTCCTCCGCACACTCCAGCAATTCTATGCAAACACAATTTATATTCAGATGGGTCTTTCCATTAGATTTTTACAACAGCACAGTTTGGGGAGCGAGAGCGAAAGAGTGTTGCCCTCTGGGGTATTAGTTTAAAGCAGCGCTGTGAATTCTGCCGCACTTAAGCAATACATCATGTAAATAAAGAGATGTTTTATTCATTGTTGTGTATGCGCCAAATTTACCTGTAACTTCTTTAGCATCTCTAATGTTTTCGTGTTTTTGTGTTTGCGTATTTGCATGTTCTTGCACACAGGCGTGTTCTTAGTATTGCTGTTTGGTAAATTTAATATGGATTCCAATAATGGCATGAGGTATTTTATGATTTTATTGACTCGGCTGTGAGGAACAGAGGTTACCTGTTTAATAAACTTTTATTAGTCACACAGGAAGACCAAAAAATAACAGTCAGATAACAAAATAGCTAAACTGCTTATGTGCTTTTTGTATGTGTGAGAGAAAGGGATGGAGGGCTGTGCAGCCAAGCAAAATATGAGTATTTTGAATATATCAGAGCTATAATTTGCTGTACAGCTACCATTTACTACAGCAAAACAGTTTTTTGAATGTATTGAGTCAGTTACTTATGCCCATTTCCACCACTGAATTAAAAAAAAAAAAAAAAGGTAATTGTGACTTTTTATCTCGCAATTCTGACTTTTTTTTCTTGCAGTTGCGAGTTTACATCTCGCAATTCTGACTTTTTTTCTCAGAATTGTATAACTCACAATTCTGACTTTGAGATTTAAAGTTATAAAGTCAGAATAGCGGGAAATAAACTCGCAATTGTGAGAAATAAAGTCAGAATTGTGAGATAAAAACTCGCAATTCTGACTTTTTTCTTGCAAATGTGAGTTTGTATCACAATTTGGAGAAAAAAGCCAGAATCTCACAATTACAAGAAAAAAAGTCAGAATTGTGAGATAAAAAGTCGCAATTACCTTTTTTTTTTTTACTCAGTAACTGCTCTGACAAATTCAGTGTGTAATTTGTTACACTGAATATTTTTGACCAATTCATTAAAATAATCATCATAATCTCTACACTTTTTTTCATTAGTTTTGTTCTGTTCTTTTGTTTTTTTGTTTTGTTTTGTTCTGTGTTTTAGTTTTGTTTTGTTCTGTTTTGGTGGTTTATTTATTTTTTTGTTCTTTTATGTTTAGTTTTTTTTTTTATTTAAGGCTTTGTTTTGTTTTTTTTGTTTTGTTTGCATAATCACTATGCAGTAAAGAAGTGTTTTGTATTTATTGTCTTAACATCAGAACTCAGACTTTTATTTAGTGGTTTTTTTTTAGATTTTTTATTCAATTCAGACTGCAAACTCATAGGCTATAGTTAAATATAATCATAGTATCATAGTAAATTAGATCAAATAGTGATTATCATAGGAAATTAGATTTAAAAAATGCTTTGTCTATGTAATATTTTGACTTGCATTGTTTTGATTTTAAAGGATGTGGGCATGTCAAGCAACCTTTCCATGCTGGCAGCAGTCTAATTTAGCTAAATCTTCTACTAAAAAGCAGTTTTCCACCAAAATACTGTAGTATGATTGGACAACCTGTCACCTTGGCTTTTTATTTGCAACGTAGTTGGGGCAGTCGTGGCCTAATGGATAGAGAGTCGGAAATTGTAACACAAAGGTCGCGGGTTCGAGTCTCAGGTCCGACAGGGATTGTTGGTGGGGGGAGTGAATGTCCAGCGCTCTCTCCACCCTCAATACCACGACTGAGGGGAAGACCCTTGAGCACTGCTCCGGGTGTGTGTGTGTGTGTTTGTTCACTTCTCACTGCTGTGTGTGTGTGCACTTGGATGGGTTAAAAGGATTTTTGACTTCCATCTATCGCCACTGTAGATCACAGTGTCTGATATTCTGGCCAGTCTTTGCTTGTCTGTCTGGATCTGGAAGTCCCTCAGGATCTTATCTTTGTCGTTTTCAGAGAACAAGGACCGAATAGCTCTGTATATTTGTATAAACAAGTCTTATTGAAAGAATCTAGATAGAATGGTTCTAATCAGTGGTCACCATTGCTAAAGAGCCAAAGAGGAATGAATTCCCCTGATACGGCCTGAGTAGCATAGAGGGTAACAACAGTGATCGGTCACGGCTGTGGCTGTGGACGTAATTACTCCATGGTTTATCTTTGCTGGACTGATAATATTTTGGCTGTGACCTTCTTCTCCTTCTTCCATCACTTTGTGAAGCAGTGACTGCGGTACAACCCCGAGCCGATAGTGCCCTGGGCCCAGAGATAAAGTATACGCCCTCTTCCTCTCAAAGCACCATGAATACTACTATATCGCTAGCAATCTCTCATTCGCTCTTTCTTATTCCTAACGCGTGGTCAAACACTCCTCACCCTCCCTCCCTCTCTCTCTTCTCTTCTCTCAATTCTCGTCCACTCTATCGGAAAGAGCGGAAGAGTTTGTGACTACAGCATCTGTTTGTGCCAAGGCGTATTTTTCACTGGCTCAAACTTGTGTCCTTCAGAGGTTTGGGACAAATGCCACCACCTGTTCGAGTGTTTTTCCTCTAGTCTAGAACTTTTTGCATATTTTTAGCATTATCAAATCATGCTCAAAATAAACAGTGAGTGTGTGAGAGAGATACAGAAATGCATTGCCTTATTGCGGTGCCTTAAAGATTAATTTACACCTATATTGTACTGTATATCTTCAGATCACAAAAAGAGATGATTTACTGTTTTCAATACAATAAAAGTGAATGGTGACCAAGGTTTTTTTTGTATTATTATTATTATTATTATTATTTTGTACTATTAGAGTATTTAGTATTATTTTATTAGTTTTTTGGTCACACTTTAATTTAAGGTCCAATTCTCACCATTAACAAACCATTAACTGTGACCTTTGCCTCAATAAACTCCTAATTTGCTGCTTATTATTAGTTAGTAAGGTAGTCGCTAAGCTTAGGTATTGGGTAGGATTAAGGATGTAGAATATGGTCATGCAGAATATGTGCTTTATAAGTGCTAATAATAATATGTTAATAATAGACATGTTAATAAGCAGCTAGTTAATAGTGAGAATTGATCCCTGTACTAAAATGTTACCTTAGCTTTAACAGTTTTCTGTCTTTATTTTTAGTAATTTTAATACTTCAAGTTTAATAATAATTTATTTCATTTATTTGGCAAGGCAACATTTTTTATTTAATTTTTAATTGAATTTAAGTTTTCATCTAATATTTGTGTTTCATTTTATTTCAACTTTATTTCAGTTATTAAAAAAAAAAAGATTTTATTAGTTTTAGTTTTGTTAATAATAATACAAAATATTTATATTATGCACATCTTCAGATTTGGCACTTTGCATGTCTATATGTGCCATATTTGTATATATATGCAAACCTAAATAAGATTGAAGAGATTTTCATTGAAAAATCATCATTTAATTGTCATCATTTGCTTTCTTAATAGATGTTAAATATCCAGTTTTGCTGGAATATATGTATGATTATATAAAATGGTTGCAGCTGCAATTAATGAGAGTTCAAATAAGGACAAATCTGTTGTTTTCTCTCAAAACGTCTCTATGGCTTCTTCCTTTTTTATAGTCTTGACGACAGACCGTGACGCCCGTCTATCTTCTCCTCTCCTTCACTTCCATTCTCTCTCCTTCTCTCACTCTAGGGATTCTTATTTCCTGTTATCGGGTGCAGTAGCCTGTGAGAGATGCGTATTGACGGGAAGAAAGAGCCGCATGTTTACGTTTGGTTGTGTTGGGGCTTTTTGCTTCCACCGTGGTTTGCCGTGTGGCTCATCTCTCAAGAATATGCACACATGCACTCACATTCACTCCTTTTTCCTTTTCGCTCTCTCTTTCTCCTTGTGAATTTGCATGCAGATGCCGTGGAAACGTGCCACTGCATCTCTTGCTTTTTTCCTAACACACACTCTGTCTTTTTGTCTTTGCCTAGGACAAGTTGAGGACTGGAGGTTAAGTCTCTGTGCGGAAGACCTGTTTGTATTTGTGATCTCACCGTTTATCGACTGTTGCCAAGGAAAGACGCCACCCGGAGACACACCTGAGCAGACCTGAAGCAGAATCTGCAGTGAATTGAGAGCTAGATACCCTTGAACCTTCCTTTTTTTCCTATACCCTTTCCCATCACTTTTACCTTTCTACCTCCTTCCTGTTATTTCACCTTTATCCAGTAAAGAGGAAACTAGTATCCATTTCTGAAATGGACAGAATCAGTAAGCAGCGGCGATCGTAGGTGGAACTCACCTAAAAACCAAAAAATGCACCATTTTTTGGTTCACAAAGGATAGCACACAGTGAAGAGAACCGAACTAGACACCAAATATTGGCCACATTAGGCCAATCTAGACCCAACCACAATAGAACCCCAGAACTCTGAGTTGGTTCTAGATTTGGTCGGTCTGGTTGCGTAGCGTCACTTATCCAGTCATCATACCTGGGATCCACCCTGTTAACCCACCACAATCCTCCATCACACTTCCCATTGCACTAGTCACATCCTCCAGCTGTTCGTTGTGTTTTTGCGTGTGATGTTCATTATCGTTTTTTTGTCTCGTCGTTCACACAAAAAGGTCAGGTCTGATCCCTTGATCTGCTTTAAAGAATAAACAATTCAAACCCTAAGCCACTTCTGCCTGTGTCCTATTATTGTCTTAATACTAGGGCTTGAATAAACGCATGTAAAAAAAATTAACTACATGACAGTTCATTAATCAGAAATAATCGCATGATAATTTATATGAAAGCCTACAAAATCCAGTCTATTTTCCAACTGAATTTGAGGTTTTGCCTTGTTCAATCAAATCAGCTCACATATCAGCTATTTTTCAGTTCTTATGCCAAATTTTTAAAGTACAGCATTTTTATAAAATGTTTTAGAGATTTTTTTAGACTTGTTATTATTCATTTTATTATTATTATTATTTATAATTAATTCATTTTAAATTGAATCTCAAATAATTAGAATATCAGACCAGTCTTTGGCCATACGTGCTTTTTAAGATGCATAAAAATAAGCTTTTTATTGAATTAATTGTACTACATTTATATGGTAAATTGAATCAAAAATAAATACAATATCAGATCAGTCTTTAGCTGCTACATCGTCTCGTATTTTTCAGTCCTTGTGCCATTTTTAAAATGTTCTCAAGATGTGTTTTAATGCTTGTTTTTGTTTAGAAGTTATTTTACTAAATTAGTTAACTTTGCAGCATTAGTTACAGTGAAAACAAATATACTAAAATGTATTCGAAATATATTTTTTTGTACTAAGTGTACTACAAATACATTTACATATTTATATGCTTAATAAAAATATCCTGCAATTGTACTTTTGGTGTACTAAACTGGTACTGTATACTTAGTCTGCTAAACTGGAACAATTTTGTGCTTAATGTTTTTTAATAGTGCAGAAGTAGAGCTGAAGTCCAACTAAAGATATACTTTTGATTGTACTAAAGTGGAACTATTGAAGTATACTTCAGGTACACTTCAGATATCTTCCATTTAAAGATTATACAGAGATCATACAATCCTTGTTAGTGATATTAAAAAAAAAAACTCATTGTAGGCATAATATTAAGAAATGTGTATTGTACAATAAAGAATACTCCAAATAAATTTTAATTATAATTTTATGTCAGTCTTAAGTGATATGTCAATAAATATGTTTAAAGTATATTTAGTATGAAATAAATTTTTTTTTTTTTTTTTTTTTTTTTTTTTTTAACTAGGGTTATTATATGTTTCTTATGCTTTGATGACGTTGAGTTGTAGATTAGGAATGGTTTCATGAAAACCCTTTTTTGATATAGAGAATTGGAAAAAAATCAAGAGAGAACTGCAAAGAATGAGAGCGCTTGAGAGTGAAAGCACGTTTCTATCCTAAAGCGTAGCCTCTCTCTCTCTTTTATATCTCTTTCCCCTCCCTCATTCTCCTCACCATTTTAAATTTATCCGTCAGACTATGCAGTGTCGCTCCAGTAGTTCTGGAGAGCAGTGAAAATACCTCTTCACTTTCAGGCTAAAACCCGCTTCACACACACAAACACACATTTATAAAGTTGCCAGCCATGAGAACTCCTCTCCATGCCAGATGAACATTCTCTGTGCACTGGTGGTCTGAAAACATGGCAAACACAAACATGCCATCTCTACTGGATCTCCTTTTCTCTCTCATACACACACACACACACACACACATCCCTAATGTTTGACTCCAGACACATTTATGAAGGTATTGGAAGTTGGACTGACTAAATGAAGGCTGTTTTTCAGGTGAGGCCAAGGCTGGATGGACAGCACCACACAATGAATCAAAATTTCTAGGCCAAGTTTTTTTTTTTTTTTTTGCATCTGGGAATGTGTTGAATCCTCAGAGACCCTGTCAGTCAGGTGCGTTTTGCTCCAGTTGAGACCCTCAATAGTAATTTACTTCCTTAAAGGAATAGTTCACCCAAAAAATGAAAATTAGCTGAACATTTACTTATCCTCAGGCCATCCGAGATGTAGATGAGTTTGTTTCTTTATCACAAAAGATTTTGAGAAATGAAGCTTTACATCACTTGCTCACCAATGAATGCTCTGCAGTGAATGGGTGCCGTCAGAGTCCAAACAGCTGATAAAAACAACACAATAATCCACAAGTAATGCACACGACTCTAGTCCATCAATTAGCATCTTGTGAATTAAAAAAAACCCTGCATGATTGTAAAAAAAAAAAAAAAAAAAAAAAAAAATCAATAAGGTGTTTTAATTTTAAACTGTGGATTCTGGCCAAAATACCAGCTCATAATCCATTATAACGCTTACTCCAGTGAAAAATTCTATCCGCTGTTGTTCTCTCACTGACATATTTGTCTATAACTGTTTTGGACTGTTTTCACTTGTAAATGGTGTTTGATCTATGCATATTTCTCGCCTGATTTTACTGGAGAAAAAAGTATTATGGAAAAACCTGGAACCAACTTACAAACACGCAGATTTTCACTTCAAAAGACATTAATTGATGGAATGGAGTCGTGTGAATTACTATGTGAATTATGTATTATTATGATGTTTTTTTTAATCAGCTGTTTAAACACTCAATCTGACGACACCCATTCACTGCAGAGGATCCGATTGTGAGCAAGTGAGGTTTTGCTAAATTTTTCCAAAGCTGTTCCAATGAAGAAACAAACCCATCTACATTTTGGATAGCCTGAGAGTGAGTACATTTTCATTTTTGGGTAAATTAAATTACTTTAAAACATGTTTGTGGTGTATGTTAATCCAAAAAATGTTCATATCTGTAATCTTTTGTTAAAATAGCTATCTCCCCTTTTCTCTGTTCTTACATTTGTAATCCGTATCGTTCTTCATCTGTGCGCTAAATGGATCCATGCCCTTTATTCCTGCCAGTCTTTTCATGTCTACCTTTTTGCCATTGACATCGTGCCCACAAATGTCGGCTGTCTCTCACAGCTCTTGGTTTTCTCCATCATTGCCTCTCAGAAATCAGAGGTTAATCTTTATTCTGTAAAGATTATTCCTCTCAGGGCAGATCTCGCTCTCATCTCCTCCCCTCAGAGCAGCTACAGGGGAAATACTCCTAAGTCTTCTCTACTTTATCAGTGCTTTTCCTCTCTTTCTACTTCTTTTCTCTGATAGCTTTTCAGATTGTTCCTGTTTGTGTGCTGTGTGAATGTTTCTGCCGGCTGTAATCGAAGAGAGTTTCTCACAGAGGGATTATGGATTCTCTCTCTCTGTGTTTCTAAGGTACTCTAATCCTTGCCCAACTAACACTTGGCTTTATGGGAGTGACTGAACCATCATTTTGGATTCCTTGTTACATCTTAAAGTATTAGTTCACCAAGAAAATGAAAAGATTGTCATCATTTGCTCACCCTTATTCATTCTAAACCTGTAGGACTTTCCTTCTTCTGTGGAACACAAAAAGAAGATATTTTGAAGAATGTTCACGCTGTTCTTTTTCCTACAGTGGAAGTTGATGGTGACCAAAAGAAAAAAGGGCCCCAAAAAGAACTATAAAAATATGATTTTTTTTTAATTAATTTTTTTTTTTAATTTTGATTTTGTTTTTGTTTACGTAGTCAGTAACCTATAGCTTTTGTCACATTCTGAGGAATGCGCATTTGACAACTTATGAAAAAAATAGATGAAAATACATTAGTATATGAATGGTCTTATATTAATTATCTAGGGATAGTTCACTCAAAAATGAAAAAAAAAAAAAATCTGCTATCATTTACTCACCCTCATGTGATTCCAAACCTGTATTTACAATAACTTACAATAATGACTTAAAATAGAAGTCAGTGGTTCCTTGTATGTTTTGAAGCTAGTATTATTTGAGTATTATTTATAGACTATTATAGTTTTTATTAATATTTTGAATTAGCTTTTCTTTTTACATGCTTAGTTTACTGTAATTTTCTCAGAACAGTGCAGACTGTGGTATTGAGTGACAGCTAGTTGTCCAGTGCATTTGCCTAAGCAATGAGGTGTGAATAACCTATCTGTAGGTGCTCCAGGGGCAGAGCTTACTGGGACATTCTGGTATATAATGCTGGTTTTGTGCACCTGTAGCACACAGGCCCTGCCGTGGGGCGACAGAGTTCATTATTATAATGGGGAGGCAGATGGCAGTCCTTTCCATGGGCTCTGCTAGCCTGATGGCTCTATTCATTAGCACGCTATATCTTCTAACATCCTCTCCAAATAATTTATAAACTGCAGACTTTCTCTATCTTCACCTTCACTTCTCTGTGCTGCGGTCTGCTCTCCTCAGGGCCGCTAGCTAGGACACCATCTTGGAATAATTCTTCATTTGGATCAACAGCTGATAAATAACGTTTTCATTCTCTTGTGCACAAGGAGCTCCGCTGTATATAATAACCACTCCGGTCATTTGTCTCCTGAAAAGTTTAACAGGTCCTTTGCTGCTTCTTTTTTTTCCATTTGCCCAAAAGGTTATTTTAATTGACCTGTTAAATATGGCTGGAACATTTATTTTAATTGTTGCTAATGTAATTCAGGCAAAATGGGGCATGTAGAATTAATTGAATTTGGCTAAATAATGCATAAATGAGAGTCTCGTTGACTTTGTTCAGGTAAAAGGAGTAAGAGAGTGAGATTCTGACTAAGTGAATAAGAAAGATTCAATCTCAATCCCAAAGCAAAATAAAATTTAAAATGAACATAAAATCATAATTGACCATATTAATCCACATTCAGTTTATTGTGAATTATGTGTTGTTCCATGTTATTTGAAAGAAGTCTCTCCACTGGAAAAAAAAAA
>JAFVLL020028242.1:75420-119541 GCA_021397915.2 Tor tambroides
CCTGGTTGTGTTCTGTCTCTGAGCACATACACAGTAATCCTCCTGAGGAAGCGCAAGTTCTCTTTCACGCTTTTAAAAACATGAATAAATCTAATCAAATTAAATAAATCAAGCACGTCCCGTTTTGCAAAAGTCTCGTTACATGATTTTACTGATTAGCACGTGAAACTGGGCTTTTATGGAGGAACGAAAGCGCACCGCTGGAAAGGGGGCGGAATGGGGCGCAATAATCGTTTTATCTCGATTACTGTGTTTTCATAATCGTTGGAGGCCTAAATCGAAATCGAAACTGAATTTCGATTAATTGCACAGCCCTAGTACAAATAGTAGAATGTTAAAGTGCAAGCCTATAATAAACTTAAGCCACATACCAAAATATCACATCCTGCACCTGGCTGCTTTATTAATTGCATAAAATGAATTCACTTCACTTTATGAACCTAAACAACAACCCCAAAAATGCTTAACAAGTGTTGCTTATAATAAGCGGACATGGCAACATTTCAAGAGTGTGCTCTGCAAAGCAACCTTCCAAACAAAACAAAACATGATTGCTCTGTCGACTGTGGTTTAGTGAAAATAGCTAAACATAACAAGTCTTTGGTAGCTGTAATATTACTTTGGTCAAAAATAGTGGATACCAAACATGCGAGATTGAGTTCTGTTTCGTGCATACATAAGATGATAATTTAGGGGATTCATTCACTCTTTACTCCTGAAACTTTATAGTGTATACATGGCCCATGTTTATATGTACATATTCATTCATGCACACAAAAGAATGCCTTTAATGCTGTTTACACACACAAAGCTTCTGTTCCTCACAGACTTATGCACACACACACACAGCCTGTCAAGCTACGCAGCCGTGGATGCTGGATGAATTACAGATAAATGCTTGAGTGGAAGAGTGTGATGTTTTCTCCAGCCACCTGTCAGTGCTGACCTTTGCCTCATTCCTGTGTTGCTGTGTTTAAGCATGCACTCTGTGTGTTTGTCTTGTGTCCCCAGGGGGTTGCCGTAGTCTGTCACACACGAAGCAGTTTCACAGCATTGACCTCTCCCTATGTTCTGCTATCTTCTGTTCTCTGAATGGGTGTAGATGTCTCTGCTCACCCAGTTTAGTCACCCATTAACGTGTCCTGTTTGGGTCATAGGGCACTTGTTGGAATTAGTGTCCCAATGCGCTACATCACAGTTTAACATGATTATCAGTCTGCTTTTAATGAGCGGTTAAACCAAGTATGGACTAAGGCCTGAAACATGCTCTACACAAGTATGTGAATGCAAACACTTGGTTTCATGCATCATTGTCGGAATGTATTAAAATATGCATTAGGCCTATATATCAGCATTGCTGCTGTGGGATGCAATAGTGGGCATTAGCATATAACAGTTTTGTTATAGTCAGATACTAAAATCCAGTAGCATTTTGTGTAAATAAATAATAAGTAAATAAATAAAATGCTAAATTCTAAAATCAGTTGTTGTGGGTAGAACTGAATTTATTGTTTTTATAATAAATTATAATTATTATTTTATTATTAAATTAAATATTATTATATATTTATATATACTGCTATATATAGTGCTCTCTCTCTCTCTCTCTCTCTCTCTCTCTAAAAAAAAATTCTAAAGAATTTTTTTTGTCTAAATAAATAAATAGTTTTAGTCAGATATTAAAATCCAGTTGTATTTTTAAATAAATAAATTAATGAACAAAGTCACTTATAATTATTATTTTATTATTAAATTATACGATATATTTAAATAATGTTATTAATTATATATATATATATATATATATATATATATATAAAACAATTTATTGCAGTTCTGGAATTTTTCTAGAATTGATATTTTTCAAAAATGTAATTTGTCTAAATAAATAAAAAAACACTAAATACTAACATCAGTTGTAAATTAATTGTTTTATTTATAATAAATTATAATTTTAATTATCATTTTAAATGATTATTCTATTTTTCTATTTCTACAACTACTACTAGTAATAATGAATTATATATTACAGATTTATATATACATTTTCTAAAAAATCAGTTTCACTGATTAATTTATTTGTGTTTTTAACAATTAACTTTGAGTGTTAGAAGATGGTATGGAAATCAAAATTTAAAGTACAGGAAATGAGCATACACAATTTAATATCTGATATCAAATTTTAAAAATTGTAATATCAGTACTGATATATTGTGCATCCCTCGTGCCTGCATTTGCATACATTCATAAAAGTTATTATTGACCTGGCTTGATACTGTGTGTTGGCATTCGCTTGCGTCTCCTTGGAAAAACCCCATCATACAAAGCAAGATCTCAGACTGTAATAGGCTGCTCTTTAGAAGAAATAACTCCTCTTAAAGGCCATGAAGTTCGACTGCCTATTGAAGCACAGCTTGACCTGTCTCAGAGAACACAATTATAGCAATTACAACGAAATATAAGTGAACGGCAGTAGACCAGCCATAATATTTAAGCTAAGTGTTCTGTTTTAAAAGAGGTCATTCTAAGGCTTAACGGCAAAGAATATCAACGTAGAGTAAATGGCCTTCTCACTCAACAAGAAAAGCTCCACACACACACACACAGTTATGTCTGTTGCTGCCACAGGTTATCAAACCCTCATCATCTTGAAAGTGTCTCTCCAGACTCCAGGCAGGCCACTTTTAGCTCTGTTACATCTTTACCGCATCTGGGACTACCTATATATCATTCTCTTATCTTCCCTCCCACCCCTTCATCTTTTTGTTTTGCCTTTCTCACCCTGGTATCAGACCTCTGCTCATCTTCTCCATCCAAAAGCCTCTCTTTTTTTTTCCCGATTCCACCTTTTCCTTCCATCCCGACAGGTAATGGGACGATGCGAGTTGGTTTCGGAGCCCCTGGCCTCTCGTCTTCGCTGATGGATCGCGTTTTAAAACCACCGAAAATGAGCGCTTATCATTTTTCTTCGTAACTGCTTCATTTGTTTTGATTTCTGTCCGCCTGTCACACACGCCGTCAGTTCCTAAATGAACATACATGTGTTTTTTTCTGAAGTGGATGCTTAACCTCTTCACCCCACTAGACTGCGAGTGCTCATAATGATGACGGATAGTAACATGTCAGTTAAGAGAGAGATCCCAGTTCATCCGGGCCGACTGTAAAACACTGAACTGCGCCGGCGGGCCGATATTTCATTAGTCTTGATTTGCGAGAATTAAGACTGTTTGAGAAATGTGTGCTGGTATTTTAATAAGCTGAAGGAAGGGCGTCTTTGTGCCTTTTGTCTGCTGCGCTACTGTGGCCAAACGATTTTTGCCTAGTAAATCCCCTACAGACCCGCACACCTATAGGAAGTCCTTCATGTGCTAGTGTAGGTTAAAAGGAAGGTTGCAGAACCATGGGATAATTTAGAGCGCAGTCTCTTTCCGTCCTTTTCCTGCCTTTCATTCAGAAGCTGTCTTTTTTTCGCTCCTCCTGTGATAAAGCATCTCATATCTGTGTGTCTCTCTCAGCCCTTGGTGTCACAGTCGTCCAAGCGCCTGCTCGCTGTGATTTATGACCCGCATCTACTTCTTTTCTTCCAAAAACCATTTCAGCTGGACGAAGGGATTTACGCGGGGACATAAATATATACACGCCTATGATATTATAGAGCTGTCTTTGCTTTTTGACGCTTGATCTGTGGATAGTGAGGGAAAGTACAGGAGAGAAAATGATGGCGAAGGTGCCATTCAGCTGTGTTGATGTGTGGGTATTTTACTCATAATGCTGCTAAGTGTTAAAAAGCTCAGTATAAAATATAGTATAATATGCAAGATTAGGAGTAGTGTGAACAAAATCATATGTTGAAAGTAGAATGTCAATGATGATAAGCTATATCAGAAGTATGTATGTATTTTCAGCTAATATTAATCTTCCAGAGGAAGATGAACTTGTGACAGTTTTATTTGATCTTTTGATGCCAACACTGCGTTTTTTTTTTTTAAATACATGAACCTAAAATTAATGTCATTTATTTATAATCATGGTCAGAGGAACGGTTTGTTAATGTTTTTCAAAGAAGTCTCTTAGGCTCATCAAGGCTGCATTTATTTGATCAAAAATACAATAGAAACAGTAATATTATGAAATATTATTACAGTTCAAAGTAACTGTTTTCTATTTGAATATATTTAAAAATGGAATTTATTCCTGTGATGCATCCAGCAGCCATTACTCCAGTCTTCAGTGTCTCATGATCTTTCAGAAATCATTTCAATATGCTTATTTGGTGCTCAAGAAACATTATTATCAATGGGATTATTATTATCAAACAGCTGTGCTGTTTTTTTTTTTTTTTTTTTAGATTTCTTTGATGGAATGTTCAAAAGAACAGCATTTGTCATTTTTGGTAACATTATAAATATCTCTACTGTCACATTTGATCAACAAAGTATGTCCATGCTGACTAAAATGATTAATTTCTTAATTACCAAAAAAAAAAAAATTATAATAAATACTGAACCTAAACTTTTGAACAGTAGTGTACAGGGTTCGTAGGGGTGCTTGAAATCCTTGAAAATGCTTGAATTTGAACGTAGTGTTTTCAAGGTTTGAAAAGTGCTTGGATTTTGGATAGAGTGCTTGAAAACTGCTTGAAATTGCAATTGCTTTGGTTTTATAATAAATTTCTTTATTACTGAATAACGTTAGTTCACTTTTTAGACAAAATGCCTTTTGCATAAAACAAAAACAGTTCCGCTCTACTGCACGTGTGGCTATAGAGGCAGTTACTGTTTGTACACAATGATGACGTAGCAACGTATGCGCGCGCATATTGGCAACGGAAGTATGGCGAGAATCAGCAGCGTGTCAAGCTACGCGAGCGGATTAAGCAACACAGACAGAGAAAGTTATTTGGAAAAGTTGACTTTATCAAATGGTATCCGGCTACCAGATCCGTGTACTATAGTGGAGTGGATAGAAGACGTTAGCAGATGGCCAAATATACAGTGGCCAGATATATATACGTATTTACACAACAACCAGACATTTTTATGCTGGGAAACCGTTTTGATAAACTTTCGTTGCTAACACGTTAGAGCCAGTGGGGAACAACAGCACTTCCGTTGCCAAAATGCGCGCGCAACTATTTGATCACGTGGGCTGTAAAAGGGTCTATAGTGTGATCTGTCGGTCTTTATTGACGAGCGCACTCTGATGGAACAGAGCGGGAGATAAAAACATGTCAGGAGTTTGCTGCTTCAGTGAGCATTGGCTTGAAAATGACAAATACACAAATTATGGTTAATGTAAAGTCTCCTGTATATTCAGATTTTTTCATGGGAGATTCTGCGCTTTCAAGCCGTGTAAAAGGTAAGCAAAAATGCTCGGTTAAACGCCACCTAGTGGCAGACAGAACCTCAGAAAAAAAAAAAAAACATTTTTAAGAAATAAAGCAAGGATGAGTCAAAAGTGTAAAGAATTATTTTAATTTAAAGCACACACATCTTACTGTCTAAATTTTTGATGGTACATTAGCTTTTTGTTCTGAACAAAAACAGTATACGGCTATATTGAAAATGCAAATTCATCCTCTGTCACCAGAGCCGATGAGAAACAAAATAATTCTTTATACTTTTGACTCCCTTTTCTTAATTTCTTAAAAATATTTTAAAGGCTGAAATGTGAGGTTTGTCACTTTATAAAACTCTTTCTATTTGTCAAAACCTATATTTGAACTGCAAATCATGTTTTTTGCAGTAATTTTATGGTTTAACATGTTACCATAGACATTGCCCTATCCCGCTCATACATTATTTATTTTATTTGTGCAGGTCTTAAAAAGCCTTAAATTTTATTTAAAAAATCCTGCAGATACCCTGTACATTTTTTCTTTATATATTTTTTATTTTATAATTTAGATACTTTATGTTGGCTATTTATATTATGCAATGTTATATGCAATCCAGACCGGTGGTGTTTAATTGCACAATAACATCTGATTTAAAGTGAAAACCTCAAGTGTGTGTGTGTGTAAACATGTAATTTACCACAGTTTAAAGTGCTGGAAAAGCTTGAAAATGCACCTTGAAAGTGCTTGAAAAGTGCTTGAATTTGAATTTGGAAAAGGTGTAAGAACACTGAGTGTATATTTATATTTCATTTATATGTATGTAATTAAAAAATGCTGTAGCTATGTAATTTTTAAAGTTTTTAGCCTTTTTTTCTTATGTTTACATGCAAACACAATAAATGCAGATCCATAACATATCTGGTTATATATTATGCTTTTTTGGTTAAAAAAGGAGTTTGTGACTTGATTTTCTCAAGTATAAATGGACCAAAGGGGACTATCATACTAGTTTTTATAATGTGGTAGTCCCAGTATTGCCATACTGTTTTATTACATACTTAAAATTATGTACTTTTCCATCACCAGTAAGCGTTTGGAATTACGATTCAACCTCTGCTTGCATTTCTGTCTTTTTATCCATTTCTCAACTTTCTTTTTGCCATTTTCTGATGTTTTTTTTCCCTGTGACAGTCTAGAAGAGGGATGATGTGTGATAGAGAGCAGCTGTGTGTATTTAAGTGGATGGACTGAGGAAAGGACAGAGAGATATAAGAAAGAGAAGGATAAGAGAAGAGAGAGGGTGAATCCCCAGTCCTTCCGGGACCCAAAGAGTTGAGATGGTGACTGACAGCGGGCGTCCATTCACTCCTTCGTTCATCCGCCCTTCAGAGCGGCTAATATGAATGACGCCGCGGATTAGACCACATCTGATCTAAAAAGAGTGTCTCTCTGAATAGAGCAGGATAACATCTCCCTCCTGTCCCAATCCTTTCTTTGCCTTTTGCTGTCCCAAAGGTCACCCCTGTCACATGAAGAGTTTTGTGTGTGTGTGTTGTAATCCTCCAGGGACAGAGGTGATGTTTCGTTTTTGCCCATGTTGGGCCTCAGATTTCGTGGGAACCGGGTGGTCTTCGTCAGTATGCTCAGTGTGACCTGCTGTATCCTCTGTATCTTATTCAGAGAATGATATTTGGTTGAAAATTTGCTCTTTTTGTGACCTTGAAGGATGGACGAGTTGTTGATAGTGATCTGCAAGGTCTTGCAAAATCCAGCAGGAAACTCAATGCTGTCTGGGTCAGAGTTATATATTCTGGGGTGTTTGCAAATACATTTTGGAAAAAAGCACTCGAGTTGAGTTCACATGTTGCTTACTAAATATCACAATGGTGGTTTCTTCCAAAATACCATTACAGTTGTGTACAGATATTGTTACTACATTAAAACATCGAATTATAGATCATCAAAAGAAAAATAAATAAAATAAGTTTCTTATATGCTTTAAAGGGACCCCACAATAAACATATACATACATACATACATACCTACCTGATCTCATTACAAAAACGTACCTTTGGGAACTTTTTCTCAAGACGCGAAATACATACCAATAAGTACATATCACGGCAGTTTCCATCAGAAATGAACACTAGAGGCAGTAAAACATCGAGCACTTGTAATCGTTTTCATACACAGTTATGATTACAGCTCCATATGTTTCGCTTTCCGGATGTAACAAGCTTGCTTGGTAGCTCAGCCGGCACGGAATTGGACTTAGGATGCGGAATCCTTGGGTACAAATCCCATCAAAAACATGACTCACGATGAAAGAGCTGAAAGATGAGAGATTGAAAAACAAGCTAAAACGGTATGCTTGCGTCACATTCACTTTTGTTCATACTATCGGGTAGGTTTAGGTGTAGTGCAGATGGTACGTAATTTTAAAACGTCACGGAGCATTACAGTTATAGCATCACTCATCGAACATTTCCAGACAGAACTGGGGGGGGGACACACTCTTTTAGCGCCACCCAGTGGACATTTCACATCGCGAAATGTACATGGCTGTACATATTTTGCGTCTTGTGAAAAAGTTCCCACAGGTAGGCTACGTTTTTGTCATGAGATCAGGTTGCTACAAGAATAAGAAACACCAAATCAGCATATTGTCATGATTTCTGAAGGATCATGTGACACTGAAGGCTGGAGTAATTGCTGCTGAAAATTCAGCTTTGTCATCACAGGAATAAATTCAATTTTAAAATAATTTTTTAATTTGTAATATTGTACAATTGAATAATATTTTGTAATATTACTGTGTTTTGGATTCAATAAATGCAGCCTTGGTGAGCATAAGAGACTTATTTCAAAAACAATTTGGAATAATTAAGATTTGTTTTAAATTTTTCAATGGTAGTATATATTTTCCTTGTATCTGTTACAAAACAAAGTTGGCCATAGGCATGTTTTTTTTTTTTTTTTTTTTCCCCTGATAATCCAGAGTAAGTCTTCATTTGTGAAATGTGAGATGAGAAAGATGAAGAAAGAGTCCTCATAAATAAATAAATAAATAAATAAATAAATAGACTGTGTTACATGATGTTTGGTGTTTTCTTTGGTGTTTTCTTTCTCTAATGTAAATTGATATTGCTGTCTTACATCAGACAATATATTTATTGGATTTATTGGTGCAGACTGTTGGGCACAGACACATGGTACAGCTGGTGGATTTAGATGCAGGTGTGCGTGTGTGTGTGTGTGTGTCAGTGAGGGAGCATCTTACCACTGGAGAATCTACACATCAGAGACACAAGCTGCACTGATTAATACTGCTTTCAATTGTCTGGGTGGGTGGGAGTGTGGGTGGCTTTGCTTAGCTGTACTTAAGGGACAAACCTGTCAGCAGAAGTTAACCAAATCTGACAAATTCCCTTTGGAGACATATGGGAAGGTCATCAAAAGTCAAAAATGATTAATAAATTAGGTAAGTAGTGTTTTTATTCTAAAAATGCCAAGTTCATTTAGGTTTGGGTTATCAGCTTCATAAAAGCCTATGGAATATCTTCATTTAGGTTAAATATGTGTGGTTCAGTATGTGCGGGCTCTATAGCTGATGTATGTCTTGAAGCAGCATCTTGTTAGACCTCTTGCACTGTGATTCAGTGTGCAATTATCCTGCAAACTAATTCTGCACCAATCAATTCCGCTATTGATTAGTGATTGATCTGATGTTTACTTGTGAAAACACAGCAAGAATATCATTTAACAGCTCTTTGTCACTGCCACAGGATCAGTTTATTAAAAATAGAAAATGTAATTATGATGGATGCTAAATATATCTGTCCTCTGACTGTTTTTACGCTCTCCTTCTTCCCTTCTTTTACTTTTTTGTTCTCTCTTTCTCTCTCTCTCAGGCGATATGAAATTAGCCCAGTGTGCACCGACCTTCAGGGGCAGATTCTGAAGTGCTACAGAGAAAATGCCGGAAAAACTCTGCTGTGCTCCAACATCGCCTCTGTATATATGCAGTGTGTCAACAATGCTAAACAGGTATATATTTTTGAGTGTGTTTCTATGTCTATGCGTGATATTTTCACCATTGGATAGTTGTAGTTTGGTTGAATCAGATCAAAAATATCTATAACACAGTGTTTTATCGTGTATGTGTATTTTGTTTTATTTAACACAAGCTTAAGAAATGGTTAAATTATATATTTTCCAGAATTTTACTGTATTTAATAAATTATTTAAAAATGTTTAAAAATGTTTTAACATAATATAAAATGTTAATGTTGTAAATTCTAATATATAGATAAATTATTTTTTTTTTTTTTCATTTTTTGGGTAAATATGTGTGAAGTTTGTGTACCTTTAGTTATTATATATATATATATATATATATATATATATGTATATATGTGTATGTGTATATATATATGTGTATATATGTGTGTGTGTATATAAACTTCACACATATTTACCCAGTGAATAAAAAAACATAGTTTAACAATATATTTTTTGTATATAATATATGTGAATATATATATATATATATATATATATATATACACACACACACACACACATACGTATATATATATATATATATATATATATATATATATATACACACACACACACACATATATAATAAAATTAAATAATAAAAAATACATTTTGAGACAGTTTGAGATTATTATTCTAGAGAATATGAGAAATGTTTCATTATAATATGAAATGTTAATGTTTTAATATAAATGTAAAATAGGTTGTAGAAGAATTGAATTAAATCTTCACTCGTGTAAGTCAAAAACTTTTGCCCATAGTGCTAGTAATATGTATTAAGACACATTTCTAGTGTGTGCATCTTCTGTTTTGTATGTTCTACCAGTTCCTAGCAACCCCAGCATACGAATTAGCATCTACAGCTGCTCTTTAGCCCACAGCATTAAGATCCAGTGAAACAGCCTTGCCGTCCTCTCCAAGCCCTGTAATAACACACTCTCTGCCTGACCCGCACCTCCATTTGCAAATCGAAACTTCTGCCCAGTGTTCTCTCACTTTCCGCTTGGCTACAGGCGCCACTAAGTTCACTCTAAATTGTAGGCTCAGACGAAAGACTCATTTCCATAATACCAGCTGACAGCTGCTGTTCTTGGTGCGGGCCTAAGTGTGTGTTAAATGAAGTAAGTGGGAACGGGGACGTGTCATTTAAATAGCGTCGTCCCACAATCCCCCGCTGCAGCATCCCTGGTCCGGATTTCACAATGCAAGGATGGAAAGGACCCACCCTCTCCGAAAATCTCCTCCGCACACTCCAGCAATTCCATGCAAACGCAATTTATATTCAGATGGGTCTTTCCATTAGATTTTTACAACAGCAGAGTTTGGGGAGCGAGAGCGAAAGAGTGTTGCCCTCTGGGGTATTAGTTTAAAGCAGAATTCTGCCGCACTTAAGCAATACATCATGTAAATAAAGAGATGTTTTATTCATTGTTGTGTATGCGCCAAATTTACCTGTAACTTCTTTAGCATCTCTAATGTTTTCGTGTTTTTGTTTGCGTATATGCATGTTCTTGCACACACGGCTGTTCTTAGTATTGTTGTCTGGTAAATTTAATATGGATTCCAATAATGGCATGAGGTATTTTATGATTTTATTGACTCGGCTGTGAGGAACAGAGGTTACCTGTGTAATAAACTTTTATTGGTCACACAGGAAGACCAAAAAATAACAGCCAGATAACAAAATAGCTAAACTGCTTATGTGCTGTGTGTATGTGTGAGAGAAAGTGATGGAGGTCTGTGCAGCCAAATAGCAAAATATGTGTATTTTGAATATATAAGAGCTATGGTTTGCTGTACAGAAAAGGAAAGGAAAGGACGTGACATGTGGCCAAGTATGGTGACCCATACTCGGAATATGTGCTCTGCATTTAACCCATCCAAGTGCACACACACAGCAGTGAGTAGTGAACAACACACACACACACACACACCTGGAGCAGTGGGTTGCCAATGCTGCGGTGCCCGGGGAGCAGTTGGGGGTTTGGTACCTTGCTCAAGGGTCTCACCTTAGTCGTGGTATTGAGGGTGGAGAGAGCGCTGGATATTCACTCCCCCCACCGACAATCCCTGCCAGACCTGAGACTCGAACCCGTGACCTTCGGGTTACAAGTCCGAGTCTCTATCCATTAGGCCACAACTGCCCCAAAATTACAGCTACTATTTACTACAGCAAAACACTTTTTTGAATGTAGTAGTGAGTCAGTTACTTATGGACGCCCGTTTCCACCACTGAATAAAAAATAAAAAAAGGTAATTGCGACTTTTTATCTGACAATTCTGACTTTTTTCTTGCAATTGCAAGTTTTTACCTCACAATTCTGACTTTTTTTCTCAGAATTATGTAATAGAAACTCACAATTCTGACACTTTCTCTCAGAATTGCGTGATATAAACTCACAATTGCAAGTTATAAAGTCAGAATAGTGGGATATAAAATCACAATTGCGAGAAATAAAGTCAGAATTGTGAGATAACTCATAATTCTGACTATTTTGAGTTTGTATGTCTCAGTTCTAGTTTGTATCACAATTTGAGTTTGTATCATGCAATTCTGAGAAAAAAGTCTGAATTGCAAGATGTAAACTCGCAAATGCGAGAAAAAAAGTCAGATTTGTGAGATAAAAAGTCACAATTAGTATTTTTTTGTGAATCTCTTCACTGTTTTTTTTCATTTGGTTTCTGTTTTGTTTTTGTTTTGTTCTGTTTTG
Source organism: Tor tambroides (assembly GCA_021397915.2). Classification (NCBI taxonomy): domain Eukaryota; kingdom Metazoa; phylum Chordata; class Actinopteri; order Cypriniformes; family Cyprinidae; genus Tor; species Tor tambroides. The sequence goes on from JAFVLL020028242.1 coordinate 87,532, forward strand.
GTTGTTTAGTTTTTGATTTGTTTTTGTTCTTTTTTGTTTAGTTTTTTTTTGTGTAGGTTTTGTTTTTTTATTTTGTTTGCATGATCACTATGCAGTAGAGACGTGTTGTGTATTTATTGTTTTAATATCAGAACTCAGATTTTTATTTTTTTTTTTAAATTAAATTCAGACTGCAAACTCATATGCTATGGTGAAATCTAATCATAGTACCATAGTGATTAGATCAAATAGTGTTTATCAAAGGAAATTAGATAAAAATAGTTTTGTCTGGTCTTTCCCTTGCATAGTTTTGATTTTAGATGATGTGGGCATGTCAAGCAACTTTTCCCTGTTGGCATCAGTCTAATTGAGCTAAATCTTCTACCAAGTAACAGTGAATTTTCCACCAAAATATTGTAGTTTAATTGTCAGCCTGTCACCTTGGCTTTGACTTGTCACATACTGTAGGTTCTCCTTCAATCCCTGACCGTTTTGACTTCCGTCTATCACCACTGTAGATCACAATGTCTGATATGTCGGCCAGTCTTTGCTTGTCTGTCTGGATCTGGAAGTCCCTCAGGATCTTATCTTTGTCATTTTCAGAGAACAAGGGCCGGATAGCTCTGTATATTTGTATAAACAAGTCTTATTGAAAGAATCTAGATAGAGTGGCTCTAATCAGTGGTCACCATTGCTAAAGAGCCAAAGAGGAATGAATTCCCCTGATACGGCCTGAGTAGTAGAGAGGGTAACAACAGTGATCGGTCATGGCTGTGGCTTTGTGGACGTAATTACTCCATGGTTTATCTTTGCTGGACTGATCGTATTTTGGCTGTGACCTTCTTCTCCTTCTTCCATCACTTTGTGAAGCAGTGACTGCGGTACATCCCCGAGCCGATAGTGCCCTGAGCCCAGAGATAAAGCATACGCCCTCTTCCTCTCAAAGCACCATGAATACTACTTTATCGCCAGCGATCTCTCATTCGCTCTTTCTTATTCTTAACGCGTGGTCAAACACTCCTCACCCTCCCTCTCTCTCTCTCTCTCTCTCTCTCTCTCTCTCTTCTCTCAACTGTCGTCCACTCTATCGGAAAGAGCGGAAGAGTTTGGGACTACAGCATCTGTTTGTGCCAAGGCGTATTTTTCACTAGCTCAAACTTGTGTCCTATAGAGGTTTGGGACAAATGCCACCACCTGTTTGAGTGTTTTCTCTAGTCTAGAACTTTCTGCATATTTTTAGCATTATGAAATCGTGCTCAAAACAGGCAGTAAGAGCGTGAGAGAGATACAGAAATGCACTGCCTTATTGCAGTTCCTTAAAGATTTATTTACCCTTATATTGAATATCTTTCAAAGATCACAAAAAGAGTTGATTTAGTTTTACTGTTTTTTTATACAGTAAAAGTGAATGGTGACCAATTTTTCTTATTTATGGACTGTTATAGTATGTATTATTATTTTATTAGGGTTTTTCATTTTCATTTTAGTTTTAGTAATATTTGTTATGCACTTTTCATTTTCATTATTTATTTTTTAAATGTATTTTTTTGTGGTCACACTTTATTTTAAGGCCATTAACAAACCACTAACTACGACTTTTGCCTCGATAAACTCCTAAATTGCTGCTTATTAATAGCTAGCAAGGTTGTTGTTTAGTTTAGATATTGGGCAGGATTTGGGATGTAGAATATGGTCATGCAGAATATGTGCTTTGTAAGTACTAAATAGTCATTTTGTTAATAGTAGGCATATGCTAATAAGCAACTTGTTAATAGTGAGAATTGGTCCTTATACTAAAGTGTTACAGTTTTTTTTAATATTTCGATTTAGCTTTAAAAGTTTTTTTTAATCTTTATTTTTAGTCATTTTAATACTCAACTTTAATAATAATTTATTTTATTTATTTGGCAAGGCAACATTTTTAATTTAATTTAATTTTAATTTAATTTTTCATCAAATATTTGTATTTCATTTTATTTCAATTATTGAAAAAGATTTTTAATAGTTTTAGTTTTGTTAATAATAAAAAAATATATATATGCACATCTTCAAATTTTGTACTTTGCATGTCTATATGTGCTATATTTGTATATATGTGCAAACCTAAATAAGATTCAAGAGATTTTAATTGAACAATTGTTTGAATTTACATGTGTTTCTCACATAAATCACTCATATGACTTCAGAAGATTTGGCATATGGCACACTATTCATATGGACTGTTTTTATAGTATGTTATGGACTTCTTTTATGATGTATTTTTTCAACTTGAAAGTTGGTCAGCGTCTACTTTATTGTATGGAAAAGAACAGCATGAGCATTCTGCTAAACATCTTTTGTGTTTACGAAGTCATACAGAGTAAAATATCACTTTAAAGTTAACAAAAAAATCAAAATTGTCCTCATTTAGTTTATTAATCGTTGTTAAATATCCCATTTTGCTGGAAAATATCTCTGACTATGCAAAATGGTTGCAGCTGCAATTAATGTGAGTTCAAATAAGGACAAATCTGTTGTTTTCTCTCAAAACACCTCTATGGCTTCTTCCTTTTTTATAGTCTTGACGAGAGACTGTGACGCCCGTCTATCTTCTCCTCTCCTTCTCTTCCATTCTCTCTCGTTCTCTCACTCTAGGGATTCTTATTTCCTGTTATCGGGTGCAGTAGCCTGTGAGAGATGCATATTGACGGGAAGAGAGAGCCGCATGTTTACGTTTGGTTGTGTTGGGGCTTTTTGCTTCCACAGTGGTTTGCCGTGTGGTTCATCTCTCAAGAAATTGCACACATGCACTCACCTTCACTCCTTTTTCCTTTTAACTCTCTCTTTCTCCTTGTGAATTTGCTTGCAAATGCCATGGAAACATGCCACTGCATCTCATTTTTTTTTCCTAACACACACTCTGCCTTTTTGTCTTTGTTTAGGACAAGTTGAGGACTGGAGGTTAAGTCTCTGAGCAGGTAGAGAGGAAGACCTGTTTGTATCTGTGATCTCACCGTTTATCGACTGTTGCCAAGGAAAGACGCCACCCAGAGACACACCTGAGCAGACCTGAACCAGAATCTGCAGTGAATTGAGAGCTAGAAACCCTTGAACCTTCCTTTTTTTCCCCCTATAACCTTTCCCATCACTTTTACCTTTCTACCTCCTTCCTGTTATTTCACCTTTATCCAGTAAAGGGGAAACTGGTGTCCATTTCTGAAATGGACAGAAAGCAGCGGCGATTGTAGGTGGAACTCAAACGTTCTGAACGCCTGAACCAGAAAACGCACGTTTTTTTTGGTTCACAAAGGATAGCACACAGTGAAGAGAACCGAACTAGACACCAAATATTGGCCACACTAGGCCAATCTAGACCCAACCACAACAGAATCCCAGAACTCTGAGTTGGTTCTAGATTTGGTTGGTCTGGTTGCATAGCGTCACTTATTCAGTCATCATACCTGTGATCCACCCTGCTAACCCACCACAATCCTCCATCACACTTCCCATTGCACTAGTCACATCCTCCAGCTGTTCGTTGTGTTTTTGCATGTGTTCGTTATCGTTTTTTGTCTTGTCGTTCACACAAAAAGTTCAGGTCTGATCCCCTGATCTGCTTTAAAGAATAAACAATTCAAACCCTAAGCCACTTCTGACTGCGTCGTATTATTGTCTTAATACTAGGGCATGATTAAACGCATGTAACGAATTAACTACATGACAATTAATTCACCAGAAATAATCACATGATAATTTATATATAAGCCTACAAATCCAGTCTATTTTGCAGTTAAATGTGAGGTTTTGCCTTGTTAAAATGTCAAATCACATTTACACATTTTGTCTGCGCTATTTCTTTTAACTGTTTTTCTACATTACATCGCGTCTCGCTGTCTTTCAGTCCTGTGCTGTAAATGCAGTGTTGTTTTTGAATATGCTTTTAAAGCGTTTTAAAAACTTTTAAATGCTTTTTCCATTTATAATTTATTTTACTACAGTTATTTAAATTGCTCCACATATAATCAAAGTATCAGGTCAGATCTAGCTCAGTTCTTATGCCAAATTTTTAAAGTGCAGCATTTTTATAAAATATTTTAAATAGGTTTTTTAGACGTGTTTTTGTATTCTTTTTTAATTATTTAGGATTCATTTTACTACATTTATGAGTTAAATTGAATCTCAAATAATCAGAATATCAGACCAGTCTTTGGCTGTTACATTGCATCTCACTGTTTCTCTTGTGGCATAAGTGCTGCGTTTTTAAACTGTTAAAATAAATTAATTGTACTACAGTTATATGATAAGTTGAATTAAAACTGATTAGAATATCAGATCAGTCTTTAGCTGTTACATCATGTCTCACAATTTCTCGAATTTTTTAAAATGATCTCAAGATGCGTTTTAATGCTTGTTTTTGTTCAGAAGTTATTTTACTAAATTAGTTAAATTGACAGCATTAGTTACATTCCCTAATGGAAAGAAAATACTAAAATGTTTTTGAAATACATTTATTTTGTGCTAAGTATACTACAAATACATTTACATATTTATGTGCTTAATAAAAATACCCTGCAATTGTACTTTTGGTATACTAAACTGGTATACTTAAAGTCTGCTAAACTGGAACTACTAATTTTGTAGTTAATGCACTTTAATCATGCAGAAGTAATGCTCAAGTCCAACTAAAGATATACTTTTGAGTGTGCTAAAGTGGAACTATTGCAAGTATGCTTCAGGTACAATATCTTGCATTTAAAGACTGATATTATACAGAGATCATACAGTTCTTATTAATAGTGATAATGAAACACATTTTAGGCATAATACTAAGAAGTGTGCATTGTGCAATAAAGAAATACTCCAAATAAAGTTGAATTATAATTGTATGTCAGTAAATCTTAAGTGATATGTCCGTAAATATGTTAATGGCTTTGAAGTATACTTAGTATGAAATAAATTATGGCTTTAACTAGGGTTATTATATGTTTCTTATGCTTTGATGACATTCAGTTGTAGATTAGGAATAGTTTCATGAAAACCCTTTTTGATATAGAGAATTGGAAAAAATCGAGAGTGAACTGCAAAGAATGAGAGCGTTTGAGAGTGAAAGCACGTTTCCATCCTAAAGCATAGCCTCTCACTCTCTTTTATATCTCTTTCCCCTCCCTCATTCTCCTCACCATTTTAAATTTATCCGTCAGACTATGCAGTGTCGCTCCAGTAGTTCTGGAGAGCAGTGAAAATGCCTCTTCACTTTCAGGCTGAAATCCGCTTCACACACACATACGCACATTTATAAAGTTGCCAGCCATGAGAACTCCTCTCCATGCCAGATGAACATTCTCTGTGCACTGGTGGTCTGAAAACGTGGCAAACACAAACATACCATCTCTTCTGGATCTCCTTTTCTCTCTCATACACACACACATCCCTAATGTTTGACTCCAGACACATTTATGAAGGTATTGGAAGTTGGATTGACTAAATGAAAGCTGTTTTTCAGATGAGGCCAAGGCAGGATGGACCGCACCACACAATGAATCAAAATTTCTAGGCCAAGGTTTTGTTTTTTTGTTTTTTTGTAGCATCTGGGAATGTGTTGATTCCTCAGAGACCCTGTCAGTCAGGTATGTTTTGCTCCAGTTGAGACCCTCAATAGTCAACATAAACCTAATTTACTTCCTTAAAAGAGCAGTTCACCCAAAAAAATGAAAATTAGCTGAACATTTACTATTTATATTGAGAAATGTAGCTTTACATCACTTTTTCACCAATGGATCCTCTGCAGTGAATGGGTGCCGTCAGAATGAGTTCAAACAGCTGATAAAACAACACAATAATCCACAAGTAATCCACATGAGTCCAGTCCATCAATTAACATCTTGTGAAGTAAAAACTGCATGATTGTGAAAAAACAAATCAATCATTAAGGTGTTTTACTTTTAAGTTTAAACCATTGATTCTTGGCAAAAATACCAGTTCATAATCCATCATAATGCTTACTTCAGTGAAAAAGTCCTCCTTTTGTTCTCTTACATCAGAATACACCGACATATTTGTGTGTAACTGTTTTGGACTGTTTTCACTTGTAATTGGTTATTGAGCTATGCATATTTCTCTACTGGTTCAGATGAGATGATTATTCGCTGAAGAAAGAAGTATTATAGAAAAACCCAGAACCAATGGTTTAAATTTAAAATGTCTTAATAATGGATTTGTTTCTTACAAATATGCCGATTATCACTTCACAAAACATTAATTAATGGACTGGATTTGTATGAGTTACTTGTGGATTATTGTGATGTTTTTATCAGCTGTTTAAACTTTCATTCTGACGCCACCCATTCACTGCAGAGGATCCATTGGTGAGCAAATGATGTTTTGCTAAATTTCTCCAAACCTGTTCCAATGAAGAAACAAACTCATCTACATTTTGGATGACTTGAGAGTGAGTACATTTTCATTTTTGGGTAGACAATTACTTTAAAACATGTTTGTGGTGTATGTTAGTCCAGAAATTGTTCATATTTGTAGTCTTTTATCAAAACAGCTATCTCCCCTTTTCTGTGTTCTTACATTAGTAATCCGTATCATTCTTCATCTGTGCTCTAAACGGATCCATGCCCTTTATTCCTACCAAGTCTTTTTGTGTCTACCTTTTTCTCCGCTGACATCATGCCCACAAATGTTGGCTGTCTCTCACAACTCCTGGTTTTCTCCATCATTGCCTTTCAGAAATCAGAGGTTAATCTTCATTCTGTAAAGATTATTCCTCTCAGGGCAGATCTCGCTCTCATCTCCTCCCCTCAGAGCAGCTACAGGGGAAATACTCCTAAGTCCTCTCTGCTTTATTAGTGCTTTTCCTCTCTTTCTACTTCTTTTCTCTGATAGCTTTTCAGATTGTTCCTGTTTGTGTGCTGTGTGAATGTTTCTGCCAGCTGTAATCGAAGAGAGTTTCTCACAGAAGGATTATGGATTCTCTCTCTCTCTGTTTCTCAGGTACTCTAATCCTTGCCGAACTAACAGTTGGCTTTATGGGAGTGACAACTGAACTGTCATTTTGGATTCCGTGTTACGTCTTAAAGTATTAGTTCACCAAGAAAATGAAAGTATTGTTATCATTTACTCACCCTCATTCATTTCAAATTTCAAGATTTTCTTCCTTCTATGGACCACAAAAAGAAGATATTTTGAAGAATGTTCATGCTGTTCTTTTTCCTACAATGGAAGTTGATGGTGAGCAAAAGAAAAAAAGGCTCCAAAAAGAACTGTAAAAATACCATATAGTAGTCCATATGGCCTTTGTTTCATTCATTTATTCATTTATTTATTATTATTATTTTTAAAAAATTTTTTTACATAGTCAGTAGCCTATAGTTTTCATAACATTCTGGGAAAAGCCATTTTTTGACAACGTGTGTAAAATAGATGAAAATATCAAATACACTAGTATATGAATGGTCAGAGGGATAATTCACTCAAAAAAAGAAAAAACATGAAAAAAAATCTGTCATCATTTACTCACCCTCATGTGGTTCCAAACCTGTATTTGCAAAAACTTACAAAAATGACTTAGAATAAAAGTCAGCGGCGCCCTGTATTGTTTTAAAACCAGTAGTATTTGAGTATTATTTTTAGACTATTATAGTTTTTATTAATATTTTGAATTAGCTTTTATTTTTAAATAATTTTTTAAAAATCATTTTTAAATCATAATTTTCTTCTTGTTTTTATTTAATATTACTATTTTGGTTTATTTTGTGATTTAATTTTATTTAGTTTTAGTTTTTATTTATTTCCAATTAATAATTTTAGTGCTTCAATTTAATTTTTTTTCAATTATATTAAACTTATTACTAATTTTCATTGTTTTTTTCATCTAATATTCATATTTTAAACTTCATTTCAATTAACAAAAATCTTTTAATAGTTTTAATATTGATTAACAGTAATAACCCTGTTTCAGACATCCCACCCTGCAAAAACTCATTTCAGGGAGGTATAGTATCAACCCCAAACCAAAAACTGTTGAAACATTTTTCAAATATCTCCACAGAATGTTCCACAGAAGAAATAAAGTCAGATTCAGAACCAGTGGTGCCATAACAGGGGGGAAGGTTAGGACGATTCCAAGGGCCCGACAAGGGAATGGGGGGCCCTAGTCAATATGCTGTTCAGGGGGCCCAGAAACTATAGCGGCGCCCCGGTTTGGAACGATATGAGGGTGAGTAAATTATCTCTTTAAAGTTAAAAATCATATGTCTTATAACTAGTGTTGTTTTTGGCGGCCTGTTTTAATTTTAGTTTTAGTCTAGTCTTTGTGTGAAGCTGTCATTTTAGTTTTTATTAGTTTTAGTCACGTTCATACTCTTTTTAGTCTAGTCAAGTTTTAGTCAACTAAAAGTCTGAGCATTTTAGTCTTATTTTAGTCAGAATTATCCATGACTATTTTCGTCTAGTTTTAGTCGACGAAAACTGATGACATTTTAGTCTAGTTTTAGTCGACGAAAACTGATGACATTTAGTCTAGTTTTAGTCAATGAAAATTGTATTTTAGTCTCTTTTTAGTAATGCAATTCTATTTAACCCAGTCAATATAGTATAAATACCTAGTAGTATAGACAAAACCAAAATTTTCTTTTAGCCAAACCCATTTCAAACAAGGTTATCTTATTATATTATTGTTACCTTATAGACTCAAGAATACATCCATTCCAGACACGGAAGACGCTCTGATTTGAATTTACGACATTTATTTTACCAACCAAACATGTTAGAAGTACACACACATAAATTTTCTCCCAAAGACGAACCCCGGCCAGCCGGCCATCGGTACTTTGTTTGTTGTCGTCTTCTAAATAATGCCGCGAGTGAGGCTTGAGGAAGTGACGTCGCCTGCGTCTGCGCAGTGCGACCTGGTGCAGCCGCTGAAGTGAGACACAGGAAACAGAAATACTGCAAAATAATAATAATAACGCAACTACACGAGACGAAATAACGTTATAACATTTCGTTTCGCCTCGTTTTGGTCAACGAAAATGAAGAGACATTTTAGCATAGTTTTTATTTTGTAAAGCACATTTAGTCTCGTTTTTATTCGTCAACAATATTGCATTATACATTTAATTATAGTCATCGTCACATGACCAGCATTTACGTTTCGTCTCATCTCGTTTTCGTCACGTGATAAAGGTTCATTGACGACGATATTTAGTCATAATTTTTGTTGACGAAAGCAAAGCTACTTATAACTGAGGTAACCTCGACTGTTCTCAGAGCAGAAGTTTGCAGATTGTAGCACTGAGTGACAGCTAGTTGTCCAGTGCATTTGTCTAAGCAATGAGGTGTGAATAACCTATCTACTGTAGTTGCTCCATGGGCAGAGCTTACTGGGACATTCTGGTATATAATGCTGGTTTGTGCACCTGCAACACACAGGCCCTGCCGTGGGGCGACACAGAGTTCATTATTACAATGGGGAGGCAGATGGCAGTCCTCTTCATGCGCTCTGCTAGCCTGATGGCTCTATTCATTAGCAAGCTATATCCTCTAACATGCTCTCCAAATAATTTATAAACTGCAGACTTTCTCTATCTTCACCCACACTTCTTCACGCTGCGGTCTGCTCTCCTCAGAGCCGCTAGCTAAGACACCATCTTGGAATAATTCTTCATTTGGATCAACAGCTGATAAATAATGTTTTCATTCTCTTGTGCACAAGGAGCTCCGCTGTATATAATAACCACTCCGGTCATTTGTCTCCGGAAAAGTTTAACTGGGCCTTTGCTGCTGCTTTTTTTTCCATTTGCCCAAAAGGTTATTTTAATTGACCTGTTAAATGTGGCTGGAACATTTATTTTAATTGTTGCTAATGTAATTCAGACAAAATGGGGCATGTAGAATTAATTGAATTTGGCTAAATAATGCATAAATGAAAGTCTCGTTGACTTTGTGCAGGTGAAAGGAGTGAGAGAGTGAGATTCTGACTGAAGTGGATAAGAAAGTCTGAATCTTCAGTTTGAATCCCTTCCTGTCCTTCAACTCTACAGTGCAGGTAAAGCAAAATACAATTTAAAATGAACACAAAATCAAAATTGACCATATTAATGCATATTCAATGTGTCGTTGCATGTTATTTGAAAGAAATCTCTTCACTGAAAACAAAATTGGTGTAGGATGTCCTTTTGAACAATTTTCACTCACATTAACATTAAATTACATTAAATTAAATGTAAAATTTCTAAGTAGAAAGACAAAAATAGTACTTAAATATTAAGTAATGTTAACCAATAGCAGCCTTGCTTTGTATTGCTATTTAAGTCATTTTTTGCCATCCTTTTGGAATATCCTGTTTTACTTGGAAATACCTCACATTGGTATTTGAGTAGTGAAAAATTGTGGCAATGGCTCTGGTGACAGCCCTCACTCAAATCACAGTAGGAAACTTTGTGTGAAATCTCATTGGTCCAAATAACTGCAAATTAAAACAACATGTTTTGTTTGACTCGCTGCTAGACAAAAAGCATCTCAAACCTGTCTGGTTTGCTGGTTTTATATGATTTAAACTGGTCTACCTGGTCTCCCAGCCAAACTGAACTGGTATTTAGCTGGTTTTCCAACCAGCTCGAAGTTTCAACAAAACTGTATGGAGGTTTTAGAAAGGATATGAGCAGTTTTTTATTACACTGTCAGAAAAAAAGTGCAAACATTGTACCTTTAGTAGTACAACTGTTCTCACTGGGGCAGAACCCTTAAAGTGACAATTTTGTACCTCATCTACCCTTAAAAGAATCATGTTATTACCTTAGAGTAGTAGCATATAACCTTAAAGTCCTACTATGAATATTTTTGTGTTAAATAAGGTACAAAACTTTGCACTTTTAGTGTGGATAGACATGTTTCCTGACATTTTAAACTTATGTTTGGTTAGTGTTTGAAGACATAATAATGGTGCTTACTTAAGAGTTTTTGCTTGTTTTCGCTCTTTCATTCTCTCCCAGTGTGTGGCTATCTTTTAAAACTTTTTTTTTTTTCCTTTTTAGAAGTGACGGGTTTCGGTGGTTATTGTGTGTCTGTAAGAGAGAGCGAGATCAAGGGAATCCAAGGTTACAGTCGACATGCATACTTCCTCCTGAGATTAGGGACACGATAATGAACTTCAGTGCTGCTGTCTTGGCGACAGAAGAGTGACCTTGTGGGCTGAAGGTGTGTGAGTGCCTGGTCTCGGGGTGCGTGTTTGTGAGAGATGAACCTTTCAGTGGGAGAAAAATGGAGGAGTCACAGCAAAGGCCTGAGTGTGGCATGTACTGATAGAAGTTTAACTTTCTGTACTTGGCCACACATCTCTGTCTCTTCCTTAATGCTGTAGCTGATCTAAAGTGAACTGAAGACTGGAAAAGTTACAAAATTCATTAGTTACAACAGTAGCTTACTCCACTTTACTAGTTCCCTAAGTTTAAATGTTTTTGATAATGTGCTTTTGTTGGAGACATGGCATGACCATTTAGAATTGAACTAAGAATTCCTTTTAGGTTCCAAATTAATTCCTTGAATTGAATTTGGATTGATGTAGCAAACATGATACAGAAATGCAGTTTGAATTTGAAAATAATTAATGAGAGTCGAACCAAAAACTGTATATATACCAGTCATTACCATAAATAAAGAAAGTGTATACGGCAGAATTTGGCAGAATAAGTTCAGTCTTTAAATAACTTTTCGGGTAAGTCATCACATCACTGCAACTGATGTTGGAAGCTCCTGTTAGAAACATTCAGTATCTTGAGATGCACATTTTGGAATGCATATGCCACATTGGCTGGAGCAACCTGAAATATAACCCTTTTTAAGGATATTTGAGCATTAAAAACAACATTTGTGAGTCAGTTCATTTGAGAATTTGTTGCTCATTTGAAATGAGTTAATTAAACATGAATTTGGGCAGCAGTTGAGATTTTAGTATTTGACCATTTAGGTAGATAGGAGTTGGTCTTGCATGCCCAAAATTGCTATTTGGAGTCCTTGCAAATATGGCTGTCAAGTTAACTGACTTGGATTGATCTTTAAAGAAAAAATAATTTTTTAACCAGAAAAGGAAAGGTTTGGAAAGCAAAGTAAAGTAAAAACATTAAAAACTGGCTTGTTAAAAGTTTTTAAAAAGTTTAAATAGACTTTTGAATTTCAAGGTTTATAGGCCTTACATACATAGATTGGGTTGATGGATGGATGGAAACAGTAGCTGTGTAATTGCCTACTGCCAAAGTAGGTACTGCATTTGTTGAAGAACTTTGTGACTGTTAAATATTGTTTATATTTGTGTATATATACAATCAATGCAATCTTGATGTACTCCATCCGCATTGTCATGTGATTATGACATCAGTTACATTGCTTTCCCAGCATTCACAACTCCTCTCCCGTGGCCTCTTGGTGTTCATCAGTGTTCATCAGCTCTTCTGAATTTTGCCGGAAGCAGTAGGTCATGCATGTTCTTTTTGCCTGCTGTTTTTCGAATATGCTACTTCTTTGGCATACTAATTTTGCACTCGATATAGTAGGGAAGTATGCATATTCAGATACAGGGAGATATTCTTTTTGCTAAATTACAGAAACAACACACTCACCTTTAAAGTCACAATGAAATGGAAGCAGCAACAGATATTTTGTATTGGCACTTGGTTCTATGAAGCAGTTGCTGATTGGATTTTGAGATATGGGCGATGAACATGAGCTTGGATAGGCGGGGTTTAATTGGACTAAATGATTGGAAAACTCCAGCGTATGTCACCATAGAGTAGTCTTATCATTTTCACCAGAATGTCCTGCTTTGACATTTTTTTAGGAGAAGATTACCAAATCAAAAGATTTTTTAAAAATGAAATGTATGCGTAGATATATTGTTCACAATAAGATCAATAACATGCATTTAGAATACAGATAGGGTGAATTTTCTTTGCATGCCGACTTAAAGTAACACGCTTTAAGCTTCCTTGTGGTAATTTGACAGGTAGAGCCAGTGTGTAAATGTCAGTGATCCACAGGTGCACACTGACTCAAGCGTTCCGTATACATACTTTTCTCTCTCTGAGCTGCTGTTTTGTAGGCAGAGTGTACTGAACATAAACCTATCCATGTGTGAACTCTCAATCCCTTTTACTGTGAGACTGGAAAACTGGTTTTCCCTTTGAGGGGATTTGAATGATTTCCTCTGCTAGTGTATCTGCCCCCCCGTCCCGCTCATGTAGTCTCTGCTGTTCATCCCTCCCTCTGAGGAGCGCTGAAATGTCTTCAGTCCCTTTTACAAGGCAGTAATGTCCTCTTCTCTGCCCTAATCCTACACAGCCCCCTTTTTTTATTTGCGTGGCATGGGAAGGGGAGAGATATGCTTCTATTAAACAAGCTTACAGCGTCACGCCGGACCGGAACTGGTTGATAAACTGGGCATAATGAGAGATTGGAATGAGAAAAGATAAAAGTGATTCATTTCTCTTTTTTTCATTCACACATTCTGAATATATTGTCTGATTCAACAAATGTCAAGAGTCTGTCTCAAGAGATTCGTTCGCTCTTTTTCCTCTGACACACACACATTCATGCGCAGGTGGGAGCATTATCGCTTGGTATATGACTGCTTTCTCGTCCGCTTTTATTGGTTTGTGTCTCGAGGTTGCGAGAGTCCACCAGGGGAACGTGTGGAGAAGAATAAACCCTTCTCCATCTTGACTCACCTGCAAAGCTGTGTAATTTCTGTTAGACGTGTTAAAGCTCCCTCACATCCTCCTGCTAAGAGCGCTGGGATTCGAAGAACTGCTCCCTTTATGATGAGCTTGCACATAGATCATAGATGGAACTAAATCTAATTTCAACACATTTATTGAATGCTTATGGTCTTACTAATCTTGCATTACGTTTTTGTAATAAAGAGGGGTTTTTTAAGCAGTCAAGTGGCTTTATAGCTTTATACATATTCATTATTCATAATATCATAATATATAGGTTATAACCTATTTCATCCTCATTAGTCATCATAACCTATAGGCCTAATTAAGTGTAATCATTCAATCTGAATTCATAGTCTGTTGTTTTTATACTTGTACACTTGTAATTATATACTTGTAATTAATTGTTTAAAAATTATATAAAAAGGTTTATTCAAAATTGAATTAGCTTTTAATTTTATGTTTGTATACTTATTTTTTTAAATATTTTTTATCAGTTAGTTTTTTTTAGTTGTAATTTTGTTTTTGTAATTTTATTTGTATTTTATTATATTGTTTAAATCATTTTAAATTGATGTTTAGCTGTATTTTTGTTTGTTTTAGTTTACATTATTTTAGTATTTCAACTTCAACTTAGTTGCCAATTAATCAATTAAGTTTCGTTCAATTTTTAGTGTTATTTCAACTGAAGTAGTTCATTTTAGTTAACGTTAACAATAACAACACTGATAAAATTAATTTGTTGAGTTATAATTAATTCTGGTGTATCTCTGTGACTGATCCTATTTAATTCATCCGTCATTGATTAATTGTCCAGCTATGCTTTCAAAATCCACATATTTATATGTATTTAGCAAAATGAGAGTTTGAATAGCTGTCACTTCTGCACCTCTCCGCTTTCGTTTTCTTGTTTGCTTATAATATATCTGTCAAGTCGATTTCACCTAGTGCATGTTGGGTTGTCATGTATGCTGCCTTTATACTAAGGCCCATTGGTGTCCTGCTTTGTGCCTGACCTACTGCTAACCCTTACCATATGAGCCTGTAAGGCTGATCAGCCTGTCAGGCACAAAACGGGACCCCTTGCGCATACAGTGTACAGCCATTTCTATTTCAGATCTCATTAATTTCTTCCTTCAGAAGCTTTATTTTTGAAAATCCAATATCATCATATGCAAATACCCATATAATTACTAGTCATATCTTATAAATAGCTCTTTTACATTCATTGCATCCTGTTATCTGCAGGACAGAAGTCATTGGCGTTGTTTATGTGTGTGGTTTGTTTTTTTCAGTGGACATCTTCACAGACAAAAGAAGCCCATTTGGGGCTGTTGAGGGGTCCTTCACTCAAGTGAACTAATCTTAAACCAGAGCCCAATCAGAGGTAGCCAGCCCTGATGCCTGATGGCTTAATTACCTGTTCCTGTAATACTAATCATGGTTAAATATTTATAAGGGGAAAATCTTTTGTTTAGACTTAACCTTTCTCTGGGGCTCATTAGCATCTGCTTATTAGCTTGTTTTATTTTTTTCTTTCCTTCATGGCCCTTGGGCTGTTATTGATTTTGATTACGAAAGTGACGTGACCGCTATGAATGAGGGTTAACTCAAGAACGACATGACATTTGCTTATCTGTGTTCATTGCTTGAGAGTGGGACATTTGGGACGTGTGTATGTTTTCGAGGGGGTCGTGGTGGGTGGGTAATAGTTATTTTCTCTGTCCGAGGAGACCGGGCGAATCTTATCTGCGGTGCGCACCATTGTCTTCAGTCGACCGTGAATAAAGCAGATTCATATCCACCCGAAGAGCACGCATGTTTGTGTGGACGAGAACGGCGGCTTTTTGCGTGCTCAGCAGCGCTTTGACTGACCGGGATGATTGGATTTTGCTGTTCCGTGTGAATTACCATCCAACACGGCCCCCAATTCTACAACGCTCCCCTACAAACTCTCTTCCCTCAGGCCATCCCGATGCCCTCAATCACAAAAACAGAAAAGGTCTTTCATGTAAAAATGGAGTGGATAGCATTCCCTCAGGCAAACTGAAAGGCAGAGATGCTTTTCTCTTTCTCTCTCACCTCTAGAGTGTTGATGTTTTATTGGTGAGCCGTGTGTCAGTGCTCTGGTCTCAAGTGTCTCTCTGGACTCGGAAAAAATCCAGTGCAGCTTTAGATGTGCAAAACGCAAACCAGAATCCACACATTATGCAAATACACAAGCTTTAAATCATTTAAAATACTCAGACAAGACAGTAATGCTAAATAGTTTCAGGATTTGTTTTACTAACTGCTGGATTTTGTAGTACTGCCTGTTGTGTGTTCACTGCCTGTTCATACTCTAAAGCTACTTGAAACTGGGGGAAAAATAGTATCTCAATAGATCTACATGATTAAAATGTACAATAATAGGAATGATCTGAAAACTGAGAGGACACAATATAAATTATACTATCAGTTGGTGGTGTTTATTATATAGTCATATTATACAGCTCTCTAGTCGACTGGTGAAAATGCAGTGGTTAGGTAGGCCTATTTAATAATATTCATCAGATTCAATATATGAGTTATCCCACCAGGTATACCATCTGTTTTCTTCTACCATCTGACTTTTCGCTCATCCTCCATATTTATGTTTATATTTATCTTACCATCAGTAAGGCAGCGTAATGGTGGTGAATGGAAAAAAAACAAGAAAACGCAAAACGAAGCCAATGAATTAATCCGCCAGTTAATTTATGTCAACGCTGTATGTCAGAACGTTCATCCAACTTATTGTCACATCACAGATGACACTCTTCCTTGTTTCATACCAAAAGCATGGTGACGTTTACTGCTGTTCAACAAATTTTCACCAGCGAAATCCAGTATTTTTAATAGGAATCCATGCAATTGGTAATTTTTGGTAAAAGGCGAAAGATTTCGAAACACAGGTTGGACATGCAAATTCGGTGTGTTGACCAACAGAAAGCTGCTTTATACGTTGTTAAACTGTTGGTAATACACATTGTACCTTTTTTTTACATGCAAAATTTTGCAGAAATTTTGCTGCTGTGACCACACCTCAAAATAAATGGCACCATATTGCATCTCAGTTCTTGGCTGTAGTGAAAATGCCGTCAGATTACTTAAATGTTAATATTAGTGTAATGTTGCATTTTTTTGTACATTATTTTGTACTTTTTTTGACCAGTTGACTATGCTATATCTTGCATAAAATAATTATTCTGTTTTATGTGGTCATTTTTTACTCTCAATGTCCAAAAAACTTGCAAAAAGTAGTTTTCAAAAACTTCGTAAAGTAGTTATAATAGTTGCTACACCCCTGTTTCCTGTTAAAACTAATCTTGGATATTATTGAATTGGTATATATGTGCATATGTTCCAAACTTGAACATTAGAGCAGCTCTCATGGGGGTTCAATTTCAGCTTGTGACGTATAATGGTCCCACTCACCTTCTCTCAGCATCATTTCCTGTCACCTTTGTACAGTTTCTCTAAATAAAAGTGTCAAAATGCCCCAAAATAGCATTTAAAACATACACACACACATCTTGGATGTTTCTGTGAGTCATTTGTTAGTCGTGGGCACCATGAACACTCATAATCCCCTCTCCAGCTCAAACTTTTTACCCACCAGTCTGCACAGTAACAATCATCACATTCGACCCCGGCTGTAGCTGATATACCGTACAGACAAATATCTCGATTTGTACTATAACTATACCATCAGCACAATGACAAATCAAGCCAATAAACGCTGGCAGCTGAAGTCTGACATAAGATTTGCACTATCCCAGAGGGGAATCCAGTGGTCGGGGTTACAGATGAATGCTGTGCTTATTTACAGAACAATTTCAGAGTGCACTGGCCCTCTTCATAACCTCTAGTGAAGTGTATGTGTGTCCACTCTTAATGAGACTCTTGTGGCCCAAGGACTGTCATTACCACATGCTAAAGTGTGACGTATACCACAAGCCACAGGCCATCACTACACACACCGTCACACACAGATAATAGATAGCATTTTGTACCCCTAATAATTCCAATTCTGTTCACTACAGGCACATTTAAGGTCCAGAGATCACTGCGGCAGAGGCTGAGCGTAGCTGAATGACTGACTGGCAGCCGTCATTTTCAGACATGTTCTGTTCAACATGCAAGTCCAGACTGAGGAGGAGGTGAGAAGGGCCCATGTTCAGTGAGCGTGTAATGAAGCCGGGTTTGGATCAGGGTCACTGACTCGAGTGCCGTTTATTTCAGCGAGGAGACTAGTCTGCTGTGTGCTTTAAATTACTGCGGACGGGCTTGGTGAAACCTGGATTACTTGATGCCGAGTGAGCAGCCGGTAATATACTTGTGAGTAGTTGACATGAAATTTCAAGCAGTGATAGCCATATCCTATAATGTGACATGTTATGCTTCATCTAAAACTATTTCTGTTTTTTTTTATAGGTAATAATAATTTACTTAAAAATGAACATTTGAATATCCATTTGTGTACATTCAAATGTTCAGAGCCAGGTTTGACATCCATGGTGCCAAATGTCATTGGTTGTCTCATAACCGACTGTGATCCGATTTGAATATGCACATAACAGATGTTCTGACTACATTTATGGTACATTTATTATGCATTTTGAAGCTAGACAGACTGTGGTTACCATTCAGTTTCATTGTGTTGAAAACAGCATCGAACCTCCTGCCTAAAAACTGAGAAAAGAAAGTCTTACAAGACTTACAAGTCCATAAGAGTAAATGAAGATTTGAATGTAGATTTATGAAATCATGAGAGACCATTACATACAAAATACATAAACTACAGTTCAAAGGTTTTGGGTCAGTAAGACTTTTCAATGTTTTTGAAAGATATTTCTTACCAAAGCTTTGTCTATGCATTTAGGTGCGTTTATTTAATTAAAGATAATACAGTAAAACAGCAGGCCTAATACTGTAAAATATTACAATTTAAAATAACTGTTTACTATTTTTAGAGTAAATTATTTTTGAGTAAATTATTCCTGTAATGGCCAAGCTGTAAAGTCTTCAGTGTCACATGAACCTTCAGAAATCAATATTCTAATATGCTGATTTGGTTCTCAAGAAACATTTATTATTATTATAATCAATGTTGAAAACTTGTCCTGCTTAATATTTTCATTGAAGCCAAGATTTTTCAGGATTTCTTTGATGAATAGAAAGCTCAAAGAACAGCGTTTACTTGAAATAGAGATGTTTTGTAACATTATAAATGTCTTTACTGTCACTTTTGATTAAATGCATCCTTGCTGATTAAAAATATTAATTCTTTCAAATGAAATTCTTATTGACCCCAAACTTTTGAATGGTAGTATGCAAGGTTATATAGTGTTGTAATTCATCAATTCATGTCATAATGTGTATTAATGTCCCACTATGACTTAGTATCTGCGTCTGTGAATGTGTGTGTGTTAATTGTAATTTGTGTTCTTCTCACAGACCCTCACTGTCTCTGTGTTCCGGCCTTCAGGACAGGAGCAGTCATCCATAAAACACATCATCTAGATCTTTATTTATTTTGCCACCAATCGACTCTGAGCAGCCTGCCGGACAGCTGCAGCAAGTGAAGTCACTTTACGCTCATTAGCATGGACAAGAGATGAGACCCTAGACACACACAGATTCCCTCCCTCCACCCATTTATGTGTGTGTCGTGCCTGTGTATGTAGCACTGAGGAGCTCCAGAAACCTCTCTCTGGATTTCAATTGTGGGTTGGCATTCATATGTTTGCATATATATTTATGGTCTCAGATATTTTTAATGTGTTTTAATGGATACAGGTTTGACTTCCCTGGAGGGAGCGAGCAACATCAACACACACTTATGCATGAAAATGAAGGAAGGAAATTTTGAGCATTAGGAAAGGGAAAGTGGAGGAGATGAGATGAGAAGAGAACAGATGGTACATGGTGGGATAACGCATATAAACTGCTTTTTACTACAAAACTAACTTCCCAAACAAAAAAGTACCATAAATCATACCATGGTATTGTGACAGTACTTTGATATATACCAAGGGAATGAAAGACTAACATGGTATACTGCAAATACTTAAAAATGTTAAACAAGAAATTACTATGTTAGTCTGAAAAACGTACTTTTCTTTCTTATATAATGCTTCTTATTAAGCATAAATGAAAAAGCTAAAAAGAATATACAGACATATGTTCTTGAAACACCTTGCAGGTTCATCTTGAGCAGAAAATTGGATTTCATGAAAACGCTATTTTAAATATGAAAGTTTATCCTCAGAGTGAGTGGAGAGAATAAAAAAAAACCTAAAGGAGAGATGAGGTGAGCACGGGTATGAAAGCAATAAAAAGAGAGAGGAGGGAGAGATGATTAGAGGATAAAAGGGAATTGTGGGGCGGAAAAGAGAGATACGAAAGGCTTGTCGAGTGGAGGGGAGAGATGCAGGGCTGCGTGTTAGTTCCTCTTCATTTGCTCTCTGTATGTGGTGTAGAGGTCAGGCTGAGAGCTGGGACTCGGGCCATGAAGGAGAGAGCAAAGACAGCCTTAGGCAGGAATACACTCACCCTGTACACACTAATGTTCTGTCTATATTCCTTTATCGCATAAACATACACTCTGTTTATGCTAATGTTCTCTTTTTTGTCATAAGAGGCATTTACATGTTGATATTTGTAATAAATGGGTTAAAGACATTAGTGTATCAGTGTTAAAGAAAAGAAAACCTTTGAAAATCCAGTTGAAAACATTTGCCAAGTTCTTAGACATGTCAGTTTCATATGGTACACATATTAATCATTATCAGAAAGTTTTTAAATAGCTTAGTCATGGGTCTTTCTGATATAACCTGCTCTTTTTTTCCCCCTGCACATTTCTGCAAGTTAATTTGAGTTTCCAGTTAATTAATTTTACATAACATTTTTGGTTGGTAAGTAAATAAATAAATTAAGAATTATAAATAGCAGTTAAGAATGATTCCAAACTACAGTACTAATTGTTTTGTTTTTTGTCTTCATTATGATATCAGGACTTTTTTTTTACTTTATGCCAGAATAGAAATCAAACATATGTTAATAATAAAGGAGGTCCATTTAAGTCATTGTATGTATGAGTTTAATTTGTAGTATATTTTTTCAAATAATAAGCATTAGGTCACTTGCTTTGCTATACTTACTGTAGCACTAAAAAGTCTAAAAGGTCTGACTCACAAATATTAATGTACATCGCACAACCCTGGAATTGCATAATGTAGTGATGTCAGACAGACCTGATAGATAAAATACAGAGCCAGTATTCAGACATGGATGACACTGTCGCCTCATTTCAATCTTCTAAACATGCGGCGGCCCAAAGATTCCTCCATCAATTGAGTTCTGTTTACCTTCACCTCAGTAATCATGGGATATAATCAGCAGATGGAGCGAGAGGGGCTGCGCTGTTTCCATTTCCGAAATCAAATATGTGCTCATCATAAAAAGAAAAAGAGGACGATAAGAAAAAAGCCATCAGAGGAATCCATCAGATCAGCGGAATAAATCTAATTTCCCTACAAATACATCTGTAATATTTCAAATCCACGGCCCGGGTTAATCTAACGCTTCATTTACATTCAAATAAAGCCAAAGTCGTGTCTTATCAATAATAAGAAGCTGGCGGAAAAATAAATGAAGTTTAAGGCGGTGGAGGGGAGAGAAGGCAGGGTTTTCTTGTGTGTTTTATTCTCAGAGAGTCAATAAAATATAAAGAGACTCAATTATTCTATTAAGCTGAAACATTGCATCATCGCTGAGCGTTACTGAGTCAACAGAGATCTTCAGCCGTGTTTGATGAAGTTTGGTTTAGACAGAGCATACTTGATAAGCAGAGCCTCGCTGGAGGTGTCTGTTTTACAAATGAATGAGAAAAGAAGGGAAGGAGGAAGTATTTTGAATGTTGTGTAATGTCTCTGGAACTGTAATTTTCAGTGGAGTTTGCTGTTAAACTTCCCGCACCATTTGTGCTACAGGCATGAATAATACCCCAAATTATTATTGTGCTACAATTTGAAATTGGCATGATTCCTAAACAAATTCTGAGTTATAATACAGTCACATTTGCCATTGTTCATTTCGATAGGAGTCCACAATGGCAAAAGATATAGCCATGCAGATTTCGCAAAAGGTTCAAGTTGGTTACGTTAACCAACCGAAAGCTACTAGAATTTCACTACTCCTTTCCTAATTTTCACGAGCAAAATCCAGGCTTTCAAATAAGAATCCAAAGTTTTACCCACAGAGATTTTGCAACGGGTCCCACAGATTTGCCATGTTTACCATCAGATAGTGTGACTGCTTCTTTACTGTTGTTCAGCAAAATTTCGCAGGCGAAATACAGTAGTTTCAATAGGAATCCACGCAATGGCAAAAGATTTAGCTACACAGATTTTGCAAAAGGTTCACTCAGATTTGGTGTGTTTACCAATAGACATCTGCTTTGTGAAATTTCACAATAGCGTGATTATATCTTTACCGTTGTTCGCCAAATTTTCACAGGTGAAATCCAGTAATTTTAATAGGAATTCACACAATCTGGGCATTTGCGAAAGACAAGAGGTTTCCCCACGCAGATTTCGCAATTGGTTCAGGTTGGTTATACAGATTTTCATATCGCAGAACTATAGAAAATGATCTTTTTGGACGTAAAATTTTGCCGAAACTTAGCTGACCACACCTCTAGAATGTATTTGTGATTTGGAAACTTTCTATCATAAGTCTTACATTAAGATCAGACAACTTCTAACTGAAATCCTTATGGTTACTAAACAGATGGATGAGCCCGTTTTAAATGAGCCAGTAAGCGACCTCTTAGAAACACCCTAGCAACTAGCCAGAACCACTTTGCAACCTCATAGAAATGCACATACAACCACTCCCAATGCTAGTAAAAGCATAATAGCATCCTACTGTAATGGCATTAAGCACTCATATTTTGTTCAAAAATTGTACAAATTTAGTTTTTACTGTCTTTATTATAATTTTATATTGTTCCAGGAGGAAGCTGAGTGTACTGAGAGAGAGAGAGCGATAAAGAAGGAGACTCTTTCTCCTCTCAGGGTGTGAGATGCATGCTGACTACACCACACTGCAGTAGTGAGGTCAGATCCTCTTCATCGTAATGAGACAGGAAACTGCAGTGCTCACACACACCTACACTTCCTCGATGCTACTTAACACACCCTCTGTTTTCCAGTGTACAGACAACACAGTAGATTTCAGTTACATACTGTAAAACATATATGACACAAGACCCACATGCTCCTGTTGACAGTATCACAAAGTACTTCCATGTTTCAAACAACACAGGTGTACCTATTCATTGCTGTTGTCTCAAATGATGTACTATACACTGTATACTTGAGGCATTTGGATTTTTTGAAGGGTGGTGCTGTTTCAAATGGAACAAAGAGTAGTATTGTTCCTTGTTTGGTGTTGCTGCTAAATTTAGCATGTTAGCTTACCTGAGTGGAATGGCTTTTTGTTACATTTACATTTTTACATGACGTTTTACAAAATTTTGGCATCATCAGCAATCTGAATATCTAGAGAGCCCAGTGAATGTTTATGTGGTTACCAATGAATGGTACGCTACATTTGATTAAATATCCAATATTAACTAAATATTTCCTATACATTTAGGCTCTAATAGGATTTCCCCAATAAACGGGCAAGAATGAAGTCATGAATGAGCTGTCTTTCATGATTCTTGTTCTTTCCAACACTTGAACATGACAATTAGTAATTACAACTTCAGAAGTGGGAAGTAGGAAATAGCACATAAAGGCCGTATTAATATATGTAAAAAGCCATTTTTGGGCATAGTATCGAACTTGCACTCAGATAAGCTGACATGCTAAAGCTAGTAGAATCACCAGAGACAATACTACTCTTTGTTCCATTTGAATCAATAATATACTTTAAATGCTAAGCCAAGTATGCAGTGTATAGTATAAGTAAATAGTGTAAAGTACTACGTAATTTAAGACAACAGCAATAGGTGCACTTGTGTTGTTTAACCATGGAAGTGCTCTTCTTCTCTGTCTTGTATCATATGTTTTACTAACTGGAGTGCACTGTGTTGTATGTACACTGGGGAACAGAGGATATGTAAAGTAGCACAAAAATTAGATAGAATAGTGTAGAAGTATGCAAATGTGGATAGACCTGTCCCTATCAGATTTCAATTACTTACAGTAAAATGCTGCCAGACGGACAATTTCATTCAACATTTCTTTGTTTAAAAATGAACGCAGGTGCACCTATTCAACACTGTAGTCTGAAAACCACCCGGACACCTTTCACCATCCTTTTAATTAGCAATCGACGCACACAAACACAGGTGCACATTGCCTGTTATCATAGTCTGAGACACACTCCAGGACATTATCAACCAACACACACTTGTGCTGCTCGCTACTACTATCATGGCACTGTCTAAAATACACACACACATACATAAAGAGGATGCTGGTCCTTCTCTGCCGTGTGGTTTGACGGTGATAAAGGTTTTTATGTGTCAGCTGCTCATGGCTGCTGAACTGCAGTGTGTGAAACTGTCTTTTAAATGTCACCTTGTGAAAACGCACAGGAAACTCCCACAGGATACAAACACTCTCTCTCATTTTTCAAAGAGAATTCCGTGTATAGGGTAGCGTTGTGATTCCCGTTCAGGGGTATGTGTACCACAGGGGATACCTGGAAAGATTTAAATTTTGCTTTGTTAAACCTATAAAGAAGAAATTATGAATTTAAAATATAAATATCAGGGTTGTCAAAAGATTAAAATAATTGAAAATAATCATCTTTTTTTTGTATTGCAGTAAAAGGAAATAGTATTTGAAAAAGTAACCTGGTACCAAATCTTTATTGCTTGCATGTTCCTGATAACAAGTTTTCTGTCCTTATTTAACACAGCCATCCACCTTTCTTTTTTTCTTTCTTATCAATCAATGATTCATTAATAAATATAGGTTAATATTACAGCACCTTGTAGGCTTAAACTGGCATAAACTGTAATGTTCATGCAGGGATTGATGAAGTACTGTATTCCTTTTGAACATTGTGGGAGGGATCGCAGCTGTCCTTACTACATATTTCATTTTTACAATATTAATATTTAAATTTTTTTTGCAAATGCGTTTGTGATATGTACACAAGCCGAATAAAGATGTAATTGCAACACCACTTTGATATGTTTTGCCTTTATCTGCTGTACGTGTTTTGTTTGGTTTATCTAATAGCAATAATAAGTAATATTCTATAATAACAATGGGTATTATAAAAATTAAATTATATTACCTCTTTAAAAAAAAATTAAAAGTCTTTACATGAAAAAATAAGATTTGAAAAGCAATAGCTCTCGTGGACCTACAGTACTGTAAATTAATTTACGCATTTACGCAATTTAAACTTTTTATATTATGTTGGGTCATTTTTCTTTGATTATTTTCAGCTACTTCTTCCAGAAGGCGTCTCAATTCTTCAATCCTTCGCGACAACAACATTACAAATGTTTTTAAATTCTTCTTCAACTGCAACAAACGGAGCAGATCGCGCCGACTGTGTCGCGAGAATAAAGTGCGTCTCTCTCTGCATGTTTCACGTGATTGGCTGTTAGCTACGTTCGTCACACCTTTACTTGTACCTGTTCGTAATCAAACGCAAGGTGTCGCGTTAAGGTAATATAATATACGATGCATTGGAATCTTAATATAATATAATATAATATAAGATGCATTGGAATCCTAAATCCCTGAGTTTGTTTAACTTTGTACAGCCAAACAAGCCAATATCAAACTCTATAATTGCAAATGCAGCAGACAACAAACAACATGTTTCAGTTTGAGAGGACAGTATTGGTGAGTTTGTGTTTCACTCACACTAATAAATGATAAGTGAATCATTGTAGAATAATAATGGCTATTTTAAGATGGTAATGTCAATTGATTCATTCATTCATTCGTTCATTTAGTCAGTTAGTCAGTCCAATATAATGAACCCATTTTTGGTTTGGGCTTTTGGAGTCAAGTAGGTTGGGAAACAGTAGTAGTGACCCTGAATGTGTGAAAGTAAGCCAAAAAATGAGAAACCCACACTTTGTTTCTCAAGTTCTCATCCCAACAAATTTCCGTCCTGTTCCCAGACAACCGAGGGGGCAGGATGCACCTCTGCCCTTGACCCTAATGGGTCTGGGGGCAGTTTACAGTCACACTATTAGTGGTGAAAAATTATCCTCGCCTGCATCCCTGGGCAACACACTGACCTATTAATGCCAATCAAGTCCCATGCAGACCAGAGAGAGATTATGATCTAAGCAGGACAGAGATGGAGAGATGGTATCATCTCTCCGCTTTCAATCAATACTGGCTGATTCTAATAGGCATTGATTGCATCAAAACCTTGATCCCAGATCGCAGATGTGATTATGTAATGGGGGCCATGACACTTTATTGAAAACAATGAGCCTGGCGGTACAGGCTGGAGGAAATATTAATCTTACTGTGTCACGTTACTGAACTCTGTCACTCCTTTGTGGTCATTTTTTGATTTATGATATATGTGTGTTGTGGCGATTAGTTGTGACAGCTGAGCAGCTGTCTAACAGTAGCATGCTAACAGAAGTATGCTTTGTTATGGTCGAAATTCATGTTTAGTCAGTAAATGGCGTCCAGTTATCATCACCCCCCGCCCCCCACTACCCTAAAAAAATATCCAGTTTTGTTTGAGGGTTTGGAATTATGATTAAAAATCTGATTAAATTAAGAGTCAAGAAGTAGATGTTTAAAATTGTTTCTCATGGAGTGAGTTCTAGTTGTGTAAACCTACTTTTTAGTAAATACTGTAGATATAGACTGTTTATTGTTTTTTCTATTTATAGGTGAGACTGGGGCTAGTTGGTCACATGAGGAAGTTGGTCACACAGGGAAATTGGTCACACAAGGAAATTGGCCACACAAGGACTATATCCTAGTAAGTTACGTTTAATTTTGCACGTTTTTTTTTTTTTTTTTTTTTTTTTTAATTCTAGCTGTGCTTTTGTATGTTGTTTTCAAATACTTGAACTCTCCTAAAAATATTTTTTCAATTCCAGTAGCACTGTATTTTTGTATTAGGTTTTTAATGATGAGTTCCTATGTGACAAAAGGTCAGCTTGTGTTCAATCAGCTGTCTTTTTTACTAGATAACAATGGTGAAAATATGTTGTTTTGTAGATGAGGCTTTATGTGTCTGAACTGACCTTCAGAAATTAACCTGCTCTGAGAAATATTCACTAGTATAATAAAAAGTGTGAAGACTAGACTTGGTCTCCTCTATTGGTCCATCACAGTGTTATTTTATTATTATTTATATAGCTACTATTATGGTATTTATTAATATTTTGGAGTTGCTTTTATATTTTTAGTTTTAATTTTAATAACAGTTCATATTAAACTTTCTTTACTTATATAAAGTTTCTTTACTTTTATATTACATATAGCTTTATATTTCTTTACTTTAGTACTTCAACTTGAACTTATTGCAGTTAGTTGTTTATTCAAGGCAACATTTTCTATTTCCATCTAATATTTATATTTGTCTTATCTTATTTATTTGTTGCCTCTTTCCCTTTCTGTCTTTCATATCTTTATGTACAGACCAGTCTGAGAGATCGATACTCAGAAGAATAGTTTATTCTGATAACGGCAGGTACAGGCAAAGTTTAGGTAAACAAAACAGGCCAGATATGAAATATGAAGTTCCATATATCAACTCAAGAAAGAGTGGGAGAGATTTTTTTTAAATATATATATACAAAAGCTTTCAGTCAGCATAACAAATAACACAAATTAAATCAGCAACAAGACACACATTCAATCAGTCTCAACAGCACGGAATAGCACAAATGAATTCTCCTTCCACCAAAGAACAAAAGATATCATTACAGCTCCACCGTTGTTCATATGTTTCTGTATACCTCATTGCTTTGTGCTGCTGTATTTAAATTGAATGATGATTGCAGACTTTCTAAAAGCTTAAAGCAGAAGTGTAATGTCCTGACCATGTGATAAATGGCTTCTCTAACTCTACAATATACACATTTATCTTAAGCATTTTTAGACACATTCATCATAAGCATTATTTTATGTAATATTCTCGTCGCCATATTGTTTTCTTGGAGGTGGTTTTTACATGGCTGTCCAAATTGGTTTTATTTTTTATTTGAACAAAACAAGATTACATGCAAAGGTTGACAGTGTGTGGAGGAACATGTTTGAGTTAAAGTCAGTCTGAAATGTCATGTTCAGTCTATTTTAGTTATGTAATGTAATGTATTTCTGAGTAAAACTGGAAAAATATAGGACAGCACTTGATTGTATACACTGGAAAATTGATTAGATTGTAAAAAATGGCCATTGCGTACCAGAATGCAACTTGACCGATTTTTCTATTTGCTTGTTGATTAACAATATCTAATAGCCTGCACAGACTAATTTATGTCACCAAAAAAGGTTCAGAGGGAAATTAGTGGTCTATATTTCCGATTTGTTACCGCATTATGTAAATAACAAAAAAATAACAGTGCGACAAATTATAAAACTATTTTCTCTAGAAACCAGTGTGTTTGATTATGAAAGTAAGTTAAAAATAATAAATACCAGTTTGCAGTATCATGCAGCCGTCAAAGGAAGCCTTGCACACTGAAGTTAAAAATAGCTGCATCTTCTCATACGTTAAAAATAAAGTGCATAAATGATAAAAACAAACATTTTTCTTTCATTTGAAATAACATGCCCAATGAATTTTCACAATAAGACTAAGAACATGCATTAAAAATAAATGGAGTCCATTTTAATTTCATATTAACTTTAACTAAAAATTTCTACATCAATACTCAAGATGAGAGGGAGAATGGCAGAGTGCTTTTAGTTCAAGTTCAAACAAAGAAGCATGTCTATTTCAGTATTTAAAACTACAAACAGCCTGTCTTTCTCTTATTAACCTGTGTGTATCACTGTGTTTGGTTTTTCTTCAATGATTGATGTCAAAAACCCAGTTGGAATGAGTTTGCTGCACAGGCTATTGGATTGTAGGAAATAGACTTTCTTAAACTGCCAGAGAGAAACATCATGCAGAAGAACCGAACCACAAAACAAGAGTTGGTGAAGCAGCGCTTGCGCTGTGATTGCACACATTGCTGCCGGTGACCAGACCGTGTACACAGATAACCTCGCCTTCAGCAGGCGTGATTGAATAGCCTGAGGCGGAAGAACATTCTGGAGATTCTCCTATAAAAGTTTTCGGTGAAGTCTGTGTTTGTAACTTGTGCTTATCACCACAGCCTTGGGTAACAGACGCTTGCTGCGTCTCAGCCATGCAAATGATAACGGGCTCTGACGAACGGGAAAGTTCTTGTGGAAATCTTCACGTGTGCGTCTGAAGGCCCCGGGATCTTTGCAGCTTTCCTTGAGTATGTCTCCCTCTGTAATAAATCATCTCTCCAGATGAGACTGTCTGACTTTGGCCGCCGTGCCTGGAAGACACACACAGTGCACACAATGATTGCCATTGACCGAGAGGATGGAGTGACCAGCTGTGTGCGAGGAACAGTGACAACAGTCATGAATACGCATAGGAATCTCATATAGGCATCCAAATTCAGCAGACTGGTGAGATCATTGCTATGAGGCCACATTGAGACGTCAGAACATGCTGGTGAAATGAAACCACACACGTCAATTCAGTGGACAAGCATCAGCTTATCTGTTTGTAGTCGTGTAGCTTAATCTCGACAAAACCACAAAATCTGGACCTCAATTAAGCTAATTCTGGCCAAGAATCATCCACTTGCTCATGTACAGTGATTAACCACAGTTTGTTTATTTATTTATTTATTGCATAGAGTTTAGAGGTTTATCTGAAGATTATACCACAATAAAAGATTGTATGAAAAAATAATATTGAATAAAAAATTTTAATTAGTAATTTTCCACATTTGATCTTTTTTTAATGTTTTAGTTTTTTATTTGATTGGTCAGTCTTTTTATAATATTGTTTTTATTTTAAGTAGTTTTTCATGCCATTTTTAAAAATAAATGTAGTTCTCAAAGTATCATCTAAAGAAACACTGGAAAAATAGTGGGAAATAGTGTGTATAGACTGAATTTCTGTCTGTGTAAGCGTAATTAGTTACAGACTTTCTGAAGGATCATATACTATTGAAAGAACTGTCATCTGTAAAGAACACTGACCTTTTTGTAAATCAATGCAAGGCTATGAATCAACATGAATATGTCTGTGAAAACGTGCATAACTCAGAAAACAAAACTGAATAGAATTCTGCTCAGGGATGCCCAGTCATTTGCTACTTTACTTCATACCTCAAATAAAACTGTGATATCTGTGATATCTTTCAAAGATTTGACAACACTAACTTGGAAAACTAGTTCTTCCTCAGAAAATTATTACGGCAAGCTGTAAAAACATCTTAAGGTTTGTCCATCCTGGTGTTTTGACACATGGCTGATGGCAGATAGATTGTGAACAGATGAGGTCTTGTACACAGCAGTGACAGTGATGCTGTTTTCGAAAGGATTCTGTTCATCAGACAGAAATCAGTCTTGAAACGCACACAGAAATCAGCCAATAAGAGGGTGGACACATTTATGAAGTCAGCCACTATAAATCAATGGCAGGCAGCACATAAATAATATTGCACATGGTGTAAAATGGCTTTGAAATTGACCACAGTGTGTGTGTACACTTTTTGTATGTATGGTTTAATGGCATAAATCTAGCATGGTGCCCCTTAATGCAGAAAAAGATGAACGATGAATGGATATTATGTAGCTGGTACGTGCAACCACTCTCTCAATCAATTTGGTCAAAACTTTGAACCTTCATTCAGGACTGAAACAAATTACCCTCTTTATGAGTGAGTCACTGAATCATTCATTCAACCGAATGATTCATTTTAGAACGTCTCTGACTCAGTCGTTGAATAATTTACACAACTGATTCATTTAGGAAATAACTGTCTGTATTTGAGTGACTCATTGAATTATTCACTCAGCTGATTCATTCAGCAATGCCGCTAGAGTGTGTTTTCTGGTTAATTCTGCTGAGACTTTAACTCATTTCATTGGCAGAGCAAAATTGAACAAATTAACTGCCAATATTGCGTAAGCTACTTGATATTACTGACCCCCATTTCTTTTGCATACTTGCTGACACAAACTTGAGGACCCAAAAGGGCTCAACATGAGTCGCCCTCATGCTTCTCTTCCTTCATCCTGTTCTATTAGGCACCAAACGCTCCAATCAATGGTATTGATCATTCCTCGGCAGACTCGACCTGTCTGAGGAATCTATCTGCAGGTGTCAGTGGGGAAAAATTTATGAACTTTAAATCTACTTCACTGCACACACACTGATCATTTGAGTGACGCTAGATTGTATTTCACTGTCATGGTTGGAAATAATATATCTTAACTAGATTCTTATCTAGAATATCTGACACAAAATCACTGGAAACACTGATTGCTTGACAGACATCTATATCATACAGATCTGTCATGTGAAGGGAAAATATTGCATTACGAGATGTTTATGCATAGCAAATGATGTGAAGAGTAAAACATACAGTATTTGTATTGGTTTGAGGAATAAACTTTTAGAAAAAGAAACCATGCTGTCACTCTATTTGCATGTCCTTAGTTTGACACTGTTTTGCTGTTATCAGTGGCCTTTCCTCTGGTCCGCATCCTGTCTACACAGTGGTCAGTATCGGGGCCCAGATCTGTTTTAATTCCACTGCACTGTGGACCATTTGTTTAAACTGACAAATTGTTTGTGTGTTTATTTTGTCTTTAAATTAATTTTATCGGACAGGTCCCGGCCACTGGGACAAGGTCTAGAAGTGTAACAGATTACAAAGTTGACCCTGCTGCAGTCTCAATCAATGGTGTCCAATTGTACAATGGAACTTTGGTGTTTTCACAGACATATTCAGTGTTGATTCATAGTCTCTTCATTGATTTCTAAAAAGGTCAATGTTCTTCACAGATGACAATTCTTTCAATAGTATAATCCCTTAGTTTTATAACAGATGACTTTGACTTTGCAATCATCCTGTCCTAATCTTCTTTATTCACAGCTGAATTTGAAATGTTCATAGAGAAGATATGTAGCAGTACTAGCCTATTATATTTGTTGTATAAACTTATGATATATATATATATATATATATGTATATGTAATTGTTTGCATGTTAATGTATTGTTAGTGTTTTGTTCTCTATTTAATAAACAAT
>JAFVLL020028243.1:0-42588 GCA_021397915.2 Tor tambroides
AAAAAAAAAAAAAAAAAAAAAAAACTCCAGATAAAGAGCATTTATAAAACGGAAAAGCAAAGCAGCTGATCTCAGTCTGACTTTAACAGTCTGAGCCTTACAGTACCTTACTTGCTACTATTATGAAAAAAATACAGTGGATTGTGATGTTTGTACTGTTGTTGCAATGGATTTTACTGATTGATGCAGTCTTGTGTATTCAAAAGAGATTTTATGCTTTTATGTTTTACTTTTATATTCAACACAAAACCAAACATTCATGAATTGGTCAACATGTACTTTCTAACCTGATAGAGGAGTTTGTTGCTCTCTGGGCCGGCTAAATCAGTAGTGGACGCAAATTTCATCCTCACAATATTTTTTATCACTGAAAAAAATCACAAATGCACACAATAAGTGAACACATGCAAGTCGTGGAATGAGGTTTTTATTTATTTATTTATTTTTTTTACGAGAAATCAGTAAGATTCTGGACTTTTGTCAAGATAGACATCGAATTCCATTTGACATGAGTAAAATCAAGGTTGTGAGACATATAACTATGTCTGTTTAGAGTTGCACTGTTGTAAACAATACTTTTCAAATGACAAAATATGTCTTTCCAAAAATTTTTCTGTGGATAAAAATGTCTGTTGTTGTGAGAGTAAGTAGATTAGTAGATTAGTGTATTGAATAGCCGTTATCAATATAACATGGAAAACTTTTGTTTCTAAACACAGTGAACTTATATTGATGGAGTTATTGTGTCTGTCTTCTACAAGTACAACACAAATGCCAAACAACCACTATGTGGAAACCAGTGTTGACCTACTATTTTTTTTTTTGACTTCACAGCGAACATACAATATTTATTTATATACATAGTGAATTACCTGGATAAGCCCTATAGACTTCAACCTCACAGAGCATAAGAACCTTACTATCTCCAGGAATAGCGATGCTCACGTAACGTCCCTCCATATCGGGACATGAGTAGCTGTAGGAAGCTCCTGCTGGAAGACTAGGAATCACAGCACATCTAGAGAGAGTCAAAGAGATGATGGAAAACACATCAATTATTTCATAATTTAGTTAATGAAGAGTGAAATAAAGCACCACAATGGCTTGTAGAGCAGAGTGTAATGCATTAACAGGTGGGATTGTAAGACTTGAAGAACCTTTATATGCTAATAAAGGTTTTCCGTTTAGAGTGACAGTGTTGTTGCTGACCGATCTAAATAGGGGTGAGCTTCAACCTCTGATTATTGTAATATTATTCTAACTAAATGTACGTGGGAAACCACAGCATGATTATATAAAGTTATCATTAGAGGAAGTTAAGTTGGTCAACTTGGCTCTATAGTAATGGTCGTGACCTCTGGTTAGATATAGTCTTAATTAAGTGCGTTCAGATCTATGGGGACTAAATAATATGTTCGAGAATGAGCAAAGTAGGTACCGGCTTTCTAGAATATTATTAAATTGCCTCTGTCTAATGACCAAGACTGACAAGTATGTGAGAATGAGATCCATATTCCTGGCCAGCGTGAGACTCAAAGTGTTATCAAAATGAATCAGTACAATAAGATGAAAGAGTTAAATAGAATAATGAGATGTCTAGATAAATTAACCTATAGCTAATGATCAATACTAATTGGAATTCTAACCTAAATTTGAGGTCATAATAATATGGAGTCATATTAGAATTGAATTGAAATTAAACTACTTTCCGCACAGAAAAGACCAAACGCAGGAAACCTTCAGCCGCCACTGAATGCCTTCATTGGGCCAACTGGGTGGACCTTACAGGATCATCTGGAAATTATATGTGTGTGTGTGTGTAATCCAAAATGCAACAACAGTATTGTAAAAATCCCATTTTCATAATGATAATATATAAAACTTGTATTTGCAATGCTTCAAGAGATTACATCAAGCAAAATGTAAAGTGCTCAGCCTTTGTCTGATTTTCAAATAGTTTTTGCTTCTGTCACGAATCTGGTCCATGCACTTCTGTACTATCACCACCAGAGGTCACCCACTCACAGCATGGACTCTTACACTTCACTACAATCCCCATCATTCATTGCACTGACAATACACACAGCTGTTGTTACTGATTACACAGCTGATCTCACTAATCACTCAGGCTTTATAAACCATGGACTTCCTCAGTATGATGGCCGAGTATTGTATAGCGTTTATCACTCTCCAAGCGATAGCTACTCTACGGAGCCCTAGTCTAAGTCATAGTCTTGCCTTGCCTTGTGTTTTGATCATTGCCTGTGTTTCCTGGAATTACCCTTCGTCTTGCCGTTCGGACTGTGTTTGCCCCTCGTTTGGATTATTACTCTCGTACCTGGATTATCTCTCTGCCTTGCCCCTTTGGATATTGTTCGCCGATCGTCGACCCACGCTTCTCTACGGATTGCTCTGTGTCTTGCCCCTGCCATACCTGTTTGCCATTGTTTGACCCTGCCTGTTTATTGACCATGTTTTATAATAAAGCTTCGCAAATGGATCCGCACGTCTCGCGTCTCGTCCGCCCCGTAACAGCTTCTAATAATTTGCATCACTTTATAGAAGAATACGTTCAAAATCCCGAAAAGGAAAAATACTTTGTATTTTTGCATACTTGCATACATATGCATCCTTTTGCAATAACGTGCATTTTTTCAAATATTTTTGAGAAATTTGCCTCTTTTGTTCCTTTACTTGAATCAGACAATACTGATTATCCAACGCACTCTCATGGCAATTCGTAATTATTTTACATTTTGGCAAATTGGCAGTTAATTCGTACATTCTCATACAATCCGAAATCGTACAAATTCATACGAATTCGCCATCTCGTAAAACAGTTACATTTTTCCATACCGGTTACGTCAGTAACTTTCTCACATGGGATTGCTGTTGCCGTTGTTTTCCAGAGAGTTTCCGATGCGGATCTCTGCTCCGTCGAGTCGTTCTGGACAGCAGTCGGCTCTTTTTGTGATGGTCACAGTTTTAATAATGTAATTATCCAGAAGATCCAGCCTCCACCACGGATTCGTCTCCCTCCTTGTATGGGTGCAAAATGAGCCTGCACCCGGGGCGTATTTTATTCCATCAATGGCACGATCAGCCCGCCAGTATTCAAATACAGATGACTGAGTTGCATTTCCACTTAATTTCACACCATCTGTAAAGTGATTAAGCTGCATGTTAAGTTACATTTTGAACAAGTATACATTTTTAGGCAAGCAAGCATACACTACCAGTCAAACAGTGAACACTCAACAATAATCTGTTTCCACAGAAATATGAAGCCGTACAACTGTTAATAATAATGAAATATGTTTGTCGATCACCAAAACAACATATTAGAATGATTTTTTTTTTTGAGGGAAAAAGTTCTTTAAAATTCTAATAATATTTCACAATATTTCTGTGTTTACTGTATATTTGGGCAAATAAATGCAGCCTTGGTCAGCAGGGCCCGGTTTTTCAAAAGGTTTAATCCGGATAAAATTGATCCGGATTTAGTAATCCTTTTTTTTGCGATCCGTGATCACGTAATCCAGCTTACTTTTGAGCCAGTTTTTCAAAGCAACATCGGATTGGATCAATCTGATCCGGATAGGAACTTTTCAGGATCACCAAATCTGGATAACCAGTGCTCAAACAGGATAGGAAATCACAATGTAGAACTATAGATATGTAAAGAGCAACAAGTAGAATAGCCAGTGTGGGGTCAATATAAGTTTTTTTTATTTGAAATGAAAACACACACATTTAAAAAAAAATAAAAACAAGAAAAACCCCACCCCATCCTCTTCCAGCAGTCCGCTCATCTGAGACCTACAACACAAACACTGTACATTGAGGATATTTATAACAAGTTTCAAATATAGATGTATTGAATTAAAAAAAAAGACTTAATGTCAAATACTCCACAATAATTTCAGACTTCCTCATCTGATGTGGAGAGACCAGCTTGTCTGAGCGTAGCCTTTAGGAGGTGGATCTCAAGTCTGGCCTTGGTTTGCTGCAGTTTGGTCAGAGTCAGTTGTTCCTCTGCCAGACGAAGCTGTGCTTCTGCCCTTTCAGTCTCTTTTTGCAGAAGTGCCTTGTAATCATCATCTTTGTTTGATGAAGGGCGCTTCAAGCCTTTCCTCTGAGATCCTGTGGCAACTACCACTGGCTCAACCAATGAGGATCCAGCTTCTTCCTCAGGAACAGAGCTGAGATTCAATATAAATACGCTCTCTGGATCAGCCTCAGGAGGAACTGGCAGATTCTCCTCCTCCTCCTCAATCCAAGGCTCGCCATCCCCTACAACACCTTGAATACCATGGAGAGCTTGCGACTTCTCACCTCCAATGATGTCGAGGACCACATCTGTGTAATCTCCCCTCTGAAATGGCTTGTTGCCTGTTTGTGGGTTTTTGGCTTCCGCAATTTGATTTGGTCTGTGGTCCTCCTCTGGCCAGACCCTATGGCATTCACATTTTCTGTGATTAAAATCCAAACATCCTTTTTCTTTTTGTTGGTATCCTTAGCAGAATTAAAACTTCCCACTATTGTTCCATAATGGCACCGAACACCCTCTAGTAGTGCATTGGTTTCAGCAGCAGTGAAGTTACAGCTTCTTGAGTCCATGGTTCCATTGCTTTACTATAGTGAACATTGTTCATCAATTATAGGCCTTGGGTCCAATTGCCTCAATTGAACACAAGCCAAAACTAATCAGTTGTAATAGGTGTGTTTGAAAAGACCAACTACACAGCCATATAAATCAGCCTTTCTCAGAGGATTCACAGAGAGACAGTGAAATGGCAAGTGTTGTCCACCGCCACCACCACTTTGCCAGGAGAGGATACCGTCAAAGGGTGTATGTTGAACGTACCAAGCCACTGGAGCAATACACCACTGAGGAGCTGTATGTCCGGTTTCGCTTTGGGAAGGCTGATATAGAGTACCTTGTGAACCTTCTCAGGCCAAAACTTCAACACAGAACCCAAAGGAGTCACGGTCTGTCTGTGGAAGACCAGATCCTCATTGCTCTCCGATTTTATGCATGTGGGACTTTCTATCAAGTTGTTGGTGACTATATGGGAGTGGTGAAATCAGCTGTGTGTGATGTGGTGAGAGATGTGTCAATCGCACTGGCCAGCCTGGTCAATGAATTTGTTTCTTTTCCAAAGGACAACCAGATTGCCCAGGCCAAGCGCAGCTTTTTTCTTTTGGGGAATATGCCCAATACTATTGGAGCAATCGACTGCACACATGTGCATATACAAGCACCTCGTGAGAATGAATGGGAGTTTATAAACAGAAAGGGGAGGCACAGCATCAATGTCCAACTTGTGTGTGATGCTGACCTCATCATTACCAACTGCGTTGTCAAGTGGCCTGGGTCTGTCCATGATGCACGCATCCTGAGGGGGAGCGCTCTATATAGAGACCTCCAAACCAACCGACCGGATGGCATAATATTAGGAGACAGTGCCTACCCACTCCTACCATGGCTGATGACTCCTTTTCTAACAGCAAATACACCGGCGCAGGCACGCTTCAACACTGCTCATTGCAGAGCAAGATGTGCAATTGAGCGTTTAAATGGAGTTCTTAAGAGGCGCTTTGCATGCCTTAACTACCTGAGAGCGGAACCACAGAAAGCATGCAACATAACCCTTGCCTGTATTGTCCTGCACAACATCGCTACTAAGCGCAATGTCCCTCTCTGTGCTGACAATGATGCACCTGAGCCCCTTGGAGACCCTAACCAACCTCCTGCATTCTGTCAGAACGAGCAAACAGGACGTGCAACAAGGGACGCAATAGTTAGACACTATTTCTGATTTGGATTTGTTTTGGATTTCAAAAATCAGTGATTGCCATTTTTTTGGTTATTCTGTCATCATTGCATGCATCACTAATAAATATTCTAAAAACAAAAATATTTTCGATTGTGATGAATATATATATCAATTAGTGACAGAATAAAATTTATTGTTTTTGGTCAATTTTGACAGCTGTTTGGGGGATTATTTTATGAGGCCAAAGTCTACTTTGCTGTAGGCCTATACTGAAAGGCTGAATACGTTAAAGCCTACCTAATCACTGTAGCCTGACGGATGAACAAATAAAATTAAAACCTTATGAATAAATAGGATATCTTGTAAGATACTGCATGATCCAAATATAGTATTATTTGATACATTTTTAAAGTTTTCATTACATTTTGGGCATGAAATCCACGCTGAATCCACCCTTCTGATGGGATCAGTTTAATCCAGATTTTTTGGATCAAAGTGATCCAAATCCTACAAAAAAGTTCTGAAAAACCCAAACTAAAGGTTTGATCCGGATCAAAACCAAGA
Organism: Tor tambroides; assembly: GCA_021397915.2. NCBI lineage: Eukaryota > Metazoa > Chordata > Actinopteri > Cypriniformes > Cyprinidae > Tor > Tor tambroides. The sequence continues at coordinate 6,345 of JAFVLL020028243.1, forward strand.
TTGGATTACGTGATCTAATCCGATTATGTAATCCGTTTTTTCTTTTGAAAAACCCATTTTCAAGATTTGATCCAATCCGTTATCCAAAATCCTAGTGGATTACTTTTGAAAAACCGGGCCCAGAAGATAACATAGTATTTTTAGGTGTCAAGAAGTAGCCTACCATTTCCATAGACTCTCACTTCACACAGAGTGAGGTTCTTTGAATCTCCAGGAATGACCACATTCACATAACGGCCTTGCATTCCACCGCATGAGTAAGAGACGGATTGACCTGCTGGAATACCAGAAATTTCTGCACATCTAGAGAGAGAATATGAAACAGAGATCATTTTACTCTATTCCTTTACTCTTGAAGAACCATCTATGTTGGAAATTGCTACATATAATTAAGTAAATGCAAATTTGTCATCACATGGGATTGTTGTTGCCGTTGTTCTCCAGGGAGTTTCCGATGCGAATCTCAGCTTCGCTGATTTGTTCAAAGCAGCAGTCTATCCTGTTAGTGATGCTCACTTTTTGAATGATTTGTAAATCCATCAGATCCAGCCTCCACCATGGGTTCGTCTCAGTTTCAGTGTGAGTGCAGTAAAAATCATTACCATCAATGGCTTTATTAGCCTCGAAGCGGAGTGTAGATGATTGTACAGCCTTTCCATTGATCGCAATATTCTCTAGAAAGAGAAATACAATTTGTTTTTGTTTTTTTTTCATTGGAAATCAGCGTCACTGAAATTTGTACACTGGAATGGCCTGAGATGAGCATTTTGTATTACAAAATAAGAGCATTAGTTTATCTTAAAATGATTAGTAATCTACACTGCATTGGTTTCTTCAGAGAACATGTCCTTCTGATCATTTCAGCTACAGATTAAAGAAACATTATATACCTTGTAAGTTATTTGCTGTGGCGTGAATGGCAATGGCACCTGTTGAAGAAATAAAGAGCAGATATATCTGGAATGATTTCAGGGAAAAGCATGAAAAATCTGGAGGCAGGGACAGGTATGCACATCAAATTTAAGAAACTATTACAAAATCTCTACTAATATTTCTATTAGGCTATAATATTTAAATTCAAGACTGAATATCAAAGAAGTGTTGTATGTTTCTCATTTTCACATTTTCATATTGTAATTATTCATTTATTTAGAAATGTGACAGGATCCTGATTATTACTGGGTCCTGATTATTTTTTCAAAACCAGCGCATACTTTTATAAATTTCTTTTTCTAAACAAGAAGAGTTTAATTTGTGCATCTAAGTCAATATTTAAACCAAGCCTACACTCAAGGTTAACCATCAACCCATGCAAAGGAATCATTTGCTTAAAACCTTACTTACTGTTCAGTTTTTGGTAGCCCAGTTTTTTTTTTTTTTTTCCAGAAATTTGAATAGGTGTCGAAATGCCAATCAAAAGCATTTTCAAAACACAAATATCAACAAATACCAAGGAAGGAATTTTAATTTCTCACAGCGAGTGTGTCATGGCCGATGCCCAAATCCAATATAATTTTAAAAATAATACTGTTTTGTGTCACGAAACGCAGTTTTAAGAGTTTTTTTTTTTTTTTTAGGCAAGAATGTACTTTTTTAGACTTCAAATATGTGACCCTGGACCACAAAAGCAGTCTTAAGTCGCTGGGGTATATTTGTAGCAATAACCAAAAATACATTGTACGGGTCAAAATTATTGATTTTTCTTTTATGCCAAAAATCATTAGGACATTAAGTAAAGATCATGTTCCATGAAGATATTTTGTAAATTTCCTACTGTAAATATATCAAAACCTAATTTTTGATTAGTAATATGCATTGCTAAGAACTTCATTTGAACAATTTTAAAGGTGATTTTCTCAATATTTAGATTTTTTTGCACCCTCAGATTCCAGATTTTCAAATAGTTGTATCTCAGCCAAATATCCTATCCTAACAAACCATACATCAATGGAAAGATTATTTATTCAGCTTTCAGATGATGTATAAATCTCAATTTTGAAAAATTGACACTTTTGACTGGTTTTGTGGTCCAGGGTCACATATGTGGTTTGTTAATAAAAGTAAAGTCTATTTGAAAATTTGTTTCGATGTTTTCGGAGATGTGAGTTCCAGGACGTCTTTGTCATATACACCAGGAAAGACAAATTATAATGTAAATAAATATGCCAGTCATTCATTCAAGGTTAAGATAAGAATGATATATATATATATATATATATTTCTGTATTGTATTGTATTTTTATGTAAGTAGATGGTATTAAAAATTGCTTTGTGCATGTGTTTTGGAAGTTATAATTAAGATTTTCTTATACCAGTTAAGGTATTTAAAACTTTTCATGGCCTTAAATTTGATTAAACTAAATTGAAGACCTTTACTGAGGACTCGTGGGAACCCTGTATTTACTATAGCGGCGGGTTTTGGTAGTCTGACTAGAAGACACAATAGCCTGAGGACGTTAGGCTAGTGATTTTGCAAGCCCTATTATGGTATTAAACAATAAGTTGTGTATTAGATTGTATTGTGTGGACTGAGTTATTGTAGTGACATTATTCACTTGTGAAAACAGCATAAACAGTCACTAATGTTTTAATGGTTTACCATTGGTGCAAGTTCTCGAGAACTCAAGATCAAGCCTCTTGTTAGTTGTGCATTTGAGAAACAAATTCTTTTTCAAAGTAAATATTGTCCATTATTAATACAAGAAATGTTAGAGATACTCACCGAGAAACGAAAACAGGTATCCAAGCATCAACATCTCACTTTTAAGCAGGACTATGACCTGACATGAAGATCACTTCAGATAAGAAAGAGGATGATTATTTGTCTTTAGACTGCAACGACCAATGATGTAGTAGGGACACAACCTACCCCAGTTTACTCTCTAATTTTGTTGGCTTATTTGGTCCAATAAGATGTTTCTCTTTGCCTCATCTCTCTCCTATTCTCTCCACACATCTGTATTTTTCTCTTTTCATCCTTTAACTCCACCCTCTTAAATCCTCACTACATTGATTGGTTGTTAGTGTGCTTTGTGTGTTTATTATTTCTCTCTATTCTTGTGATTGATCATCAAATTCCATGTGCAGTAATGTATAATTCAAAATGGTGGAAAACATTAACAAAACAACAGTTTCAGTAGCGCATTAATGTTTTTTTTTTTTTTTTTTTTTTTTTTGGACATTAAAATATCATTAGCGATTCATCGTTCTTGCCAAATTGGCTGTAGTAAAACGTCTCATCGTAAAGGGCATCTATGCAAACATGGCCTTCTAGACTATGCAAACATTAGTCTATAAGCCTAATCTATAAGGGTGGTGATGGCGCAGTGGATAAGACACATGCCTTTGGTGTGAGAGATCCGGGTTCGAATCCACTGTGAGACACCAATGTGTCCCTGACACTTAACCCCTAGTTGCTCCAGAGGCGTGCGACCTCTGACATATATAGCAATTGTAAGTCGCTTTGGATAAAAGCGTCAGCTAAATGAATAAATGTAAATGTATTTCAGATGCAAAAGGTGCTCATTTGTAAAGCAAAATGTGTCGTGACTCTCATGTCATTGCTGAGATTATTGTGTTGGTCATCTTTAGTTTGTTTCAGGGTTGTCAGATTGGGATGTGAGTGAAATGGAGCATAAACAAAGTAGATAAAGTTCTTGAACATCTGTTAGATCAAATTTTAGTTAGACTATTTGTAGTCTCAGTGCTATTAGTCATCAGCTGTGAACCGGTATGTCAACCCCTGTGGTGTAGAGCAGCCGCAGCGCAGGATCCCGGGAAAATGATCAAGCAGACACAGAGAGTCAGTGTACTACCATAACATTCTCATATTTATACCACAGATACATACAAAATCATAAAGTCCTGGACATCCAATCAGAGTACTCAAGGGGTGTGTGTGTGTGTGTGTTCGTGTTCTTAGCCCCTGCTTTTGTGCGGGTGTACCAGTGTTTCCGAGGTCTAGTTCTTGTTTTGTCTAAGCATGTCTGTAATGAGCCCATAACAAAAGGGCAGTCAAATGTGAAGCCCAAAAATAAATAAAAAAATATTAACAATGGCCACTTTAAAACATTTAGGTCATTCCATGTCAACTCAACCAGTGGTCCCTGGCTCTTTTTTTGACTATTTTTTTTGGGGAAAAAAAATCCTTTTCAAGTTTTTTCTCAAAATGTTGCATGCCTGTAACTCAAGAAGTTTAAACGATATGTTAATGCCCTTTTAGATTTTGGGACTTAACAAACTTTCCTTTTGGCATCGTCATTTTTAAGACTCTATATGGTTCCATTCCAGCAATACTGGAGTCTCAATATGGCTCAAAGAGTGAATGGTTGAATTGTACACATTTTCAGTGGTCAAAAACCAAATGTGGGTCACTTTGCATAAATATGATACTTATTTTCTTTTAAAGAGGAATGTCTGAAGAACAAATGATGTTGAAACTACAAATGTTGCTCACTTTCTTCTGTCAGAACAACTGCATTGAACATACCTGAGTTCCATAAATATTCTTTTTCCAAAGTTCGCATGCCTATAATTTAAGAAGTATTAAAATGGTAGGCTATATAATATTTATTCATATTAGTTATATTCTTATAATTTGTGTATATCAAAGCGGGACAGTGCTTGTGTGCGTGTGTGTCAACCATTTTTGTGAAATAAATTTGCTTTTCATTTTTAGGTCAAATTCCTAAAGTCCTAAAGTATTTTAGTATAATATATTTCAGAAAGCAAGATAAATGTAGCAAGAGTAACTAAGCAGGCAACCAAAACTACTGGCGCCTCACAGATAAAACTTTCAGACCTTGGCCCTCAAGTACGTTAGTCTCTGTTACTTGTTTCAGATACTCCAATCTGGCAGCATGTTCAGAGCTTATTTGGCCAAAAAAAAAAAGCTTACAGAAACTTGTTTATCCTTACTGAAAACAAACAAAAATACTACAATAACAACAACAACAATGGTAAAACAGTTGTCACTTTATAACTAGTTTATCTGAGACAAATGTGGGTCTCTCTGAAAATAGTGTGTCTTTGCCACCTGGTGGCCAAAGGTTGTAAATGAATGGTTATATGCAGTCACACGGGTTATTCTAAAATCATCCTTTTCATTATTTGATTAATTCTTGTTAAGCTGTGCTTGTATTCCATAATTGTTGCTATGTTGGCACTGTTATTTTGCATGTCTCCTTTAACTGAGAACAATCTTTTCATTTCATTGTTTACTGCTATTGTAATTTCATGTCAAATGAAGTGTGACTGGTTTACTGTTAAAATTAAAACGTGGAAGAAAAATTGTGATTATTCTTTAAAAAAAAATACATTTTAATAATAATTGTATTATTATTATTATTATTATTATAAATATTATTACTACATTAAGACGTACACTACCGTTCAAAAGTTTTAGATCCGTAAGACTTGTAATGTTTTTTATAGAAGTCTCTGCATTTATTTGATCAAAAATACAGAAAAAACAGTAATCTTTCAAAATGTTATTATATAAAATAATGGTTTCTATTTTAATATACTTTCAAGTATAATTTATTTCTGTGATGCAAAGCTGAATTTCCACCAACCATTACTCCAGTCTAAAGTGTCACATGATCCTTCAGAAATCATTCTAATATGCAGATGTCAGTAAAACTGCACATTTTAGAGTGGCCTTTTATTGTGGCCAGCCTAAGGCACACCTGTGCAATAATCATGCTGTCTAATCAGCATCCTGATATGCCACACCTGTGAGGTGAATGGATTATCTCGGCAAAGAAGAAGTGCTCACTAACACAGATTTAGACAGATTTGTGAACAATATTTGAGAGAAATAGGCCTTTTGTGTACATAGAAAAAGTCTTAGATCTTTGAGTTCAGCTCATGAAAAATGGGGGCAAAAACAAAAGTGTTGGGTTTATAATTTTGTTCAGTGTATATATCCCAGTTTCATTTGTGCAGTATCGTCCCTTGAGAAGATATACTAAAATTGTTGCTGAAATGTGAGGGGTGTACTCACTTTTGTGAGATACTGTATGTATATATATGTTTGAAAACCACCAAACTGACCCCCAAATTTTATTCACCCACCCAAGCCAATTTTTACCCACACAATCAAATTCAAAACCACCAAATTGGGCGGGAACCCAATATGGCAACACTGAAATTATCAGTGCTCGCGCTGTCTTGCACGACAGATGTATGTGACGTTTCATAGCGCTTTGCGCTAGTCGCACAGTCTTCAGTAAATAAATTTTAAGACGACGGAAGCAAGAAATTATAAGAACTTTCAAATCTATCCTGTTATTTTCCTGCTGGTGAGATTGGGTCTGCTTCAGTGCATCGGTAAACTAACACCATTGTACTGTAAACATTAGACCCAGTAAACTGTTATCTACATCAGTGGTTCCTGTAATGATAGTAGTAATGGCAACCTGGCAACCCGGTGTGGTTTGAGCAATATATGTCTACACATGTGGAGTATGGGGGCAGATGCCCTGGGAGTGTGCATGGTGGCAGCACGCCACAGTTGTAGCTGCTAATAAAATACCAATGTTGCCTTTCAGTTGTGAAGCGGTTTTATTTAATGGATTCACAAGATCAGAACATGGTGTCAGAAGTGGCTTTGTGAAAGGAACGTATGGACGGAGTGGAGTATATAAGTTGAGAAGAAAAGTAAAAGTGCATGCACACGGATTACAAACAGAGGATAGAAGGATGGCAGCCACCACCGAAACTTCAACTTACCGGTAATGTTGCTGAGAATTGGAGACAATTTAAGCAAAGATTTCTCTTGTACTTATCTGCAATTGATGGAGATCGTAAAGGGAAAAAAATTAAAGCGTCATTGTTTCTTCATGCAGTGGGTGATGAAGCATTGGAGGTATATAATAATTTCACTTTTGAAGAAGGAGAGAGTTTGCGGTTGCAGCCAATAATGGATAAGTTTGAAGTGTTTTGTATCCCGAAGAGGTATGTTACTTATGAGAGGCATCGGTTTTTCACATGCACGCAGAGAAGTGGGGAAACCATTGATCAATATGTGACGGAGTTGAGACATAGGAGTAAAACGTGAGTTTGGCGAATTAACAGATGCTCTGATAAAGGACAGAATTGTGTGTGGAATACCTCGCGATGGATTGACTGAGCGATTGCTCAGGGAACAAGATTTGGATTTGGAGAAAGCGCTTTTGCTTTGCAGAGCAGCAGAAACTGTAAAGACACAAGCTAAAGAATTGTTAAATGAGAGCTGTACTGTGTATGTTGTAAAGAAATGTCAGATGCCACCTAGTGGAAGTGTAAGGAAAGCAATGTTCAAGGAAAGGGGCAGAGTAATGGATGAGAAGCGTCAACGAGTATGTGATCTTTGTGGGATGCAACATCCGCCTAGAAAATGTCCAGCTTATGGTAAGAAATGCAACAGTTGTGATAAGAACAATCATTATGCACATTGTTGTAAAAGCAAGAAACCGTTTAACCAAGTGAATGCAGTTACTGAGTGTGAATTGGAAGAATTTTATGTTGATGCAGTAACCGAATGTGAAAGTGAACAGAAAGAGTGGATTTTACATCTACAAATAAATGACCGTACAGTGGCATGTAAGCTGGATACAGGAGCCCAAGTTAATATAATGTCTGAAATGGAGTTTAACATGTTGAAAACAAGGCCAAAACTGCACTCTGCTAAAGTAAAAATAACTGGAAACTATGGAGCAGATATACCAGTGAAAGGAAAATGTGTTGTGAAAGTGCAATATAAAGAGAAGACATATTATTTGTCATTTGTGGTGGTGCCAAAGGATGTGCCAGCACTTTTAGGCCTGACTGCTTGTGAGAAGCTGAACTTGGTGAGAAGAGTGCTGGTTGTTGAAGAGACAAATTAATCTGAATATGACTCCATCTTAAGAGAGTATAAGGATGTGTTTAAAGGCTTGGGTTGCTTGCCAGGAGTGCATACCATCCAAGTAGATGAATCTGTATCACCAGTTGTCCAGCCATGTCGAAAAAGTACCATTTGCACTTAAACAACAACTAAAGGAAAAACTGGACAGAATGGAGAGTTTAGGTGTGATACGGAAAATTGATGAGCCCACTGAGTGGGTTAGTTGGGTTAGTCATTGTTGACAAGAAGAATGGAAAGATGAGGATTTGTCTTGATCCCAGAAATTTGAACAGAGCAATCAAGAGAGAGCATTTTAAACTTCCCACACATGAAGAGATTATGGCACAGTTTGCAAATGCTAAATATTTCAGCAAACTTGATGCATCATCAGGATTTTGGCAGTTGAAGTTGGATGATGCTAGCTCAAAGTTATGCTCGTGCAACACCCCATATGGAAGCTATTGTTTTTTGAGGCTTCCTTTTGGAATTGCTTCAGCTCCTGAGGTGTATCATAAAACAGTGCAGATGATATATGAACACATGGATGGTGTTGATACATCAATGGATGATATAATTGTTTGGGGAGCTTCAAAAGAAGAGCATGACGCAAGGCTGAGGAGAGTTCTAAAAGTAACAAGAAGTGCAAATTTGAAGTTGAATAGAGAAAAGTGACAATTTGGGGTAACCGAGTTTCTGGGTGACATTGTCAGTAGTGAAGGAGTGCGACCAGATCCCATGAAGGTTTCCGCTATTGAACATATGCCTAGGCCACAATGTAAGAGGGATGTCCAGAAATTCATGGGAATGTTGAACTACATGAGCAAATTTATTCCTAATCTGTCTGGAAAAAAATAGCTCCATTGAGATGGCTCACTGAGAAAACATAATGAACAGGAGTGGAGTTATGAACAAGAATCAGCGTGGCAAGATCTGAAGGTGATTTTAACAAAAGAGCCAATTTTGAAATTCTATGGTCCTGAACGTTCCATTAAAATTTCAGCTGATGCTTCACAGACAGGATTGAGAGTGGTACTGCTTTAGAATTATGACGGAGCCTGGCAGCCAGTTGCATATGCCTCACGTTCGATGACTGATGCGGAATGCAGGTATGCACAAATTGAAAAGGAGTTGCTTAGCATTACCTTTGCTTGTGAGAGGTTTCATCAGTTTGTGGCAGGACAATCTGTTTATGTGGAGACCGATCATAAACCATTTATTGCGTTGTTTAAAAAAACCTCTGAATAACTGCCCTTTAAGAATTCAAAGGATGATGATTAAAGTAAAACGTTATGCATTAACTGTGCTTTACACACCAGGTAAATTAATGTTCATGGCTGACACCCTGTCCAGAACTGACGATCCAAATTCTTCATCTAGCGGGAAATTGACTGAGGATATTCAAGCATACGTGAACATGGTTCTGGAAACGTTTCCTGTCACTGACTCCAAGATGAAGTTAATTGGTACAGAGACTGAACGAGATCAAGTGCTCCAACAAGTGAAACAGTATGTCATGAATGGCTGGCCAGATAAAAAAACAAAATTGTGTTGCAGAGGTGTACGAGTTTTGGAACTGCAAGGACGAATTGTCTGTTTGTGATGAGATTCTGTATAAAGGAAATAAAATAGTGATTCCCAAAAGTCTGAGAAATAAGACGTTGGTGAAAATCCATGAAGGCCATTTAGGCATTGAGAAGTGTAAGAAGAGAGCTTGTGAGGTCATGTATTGGCCTGGAATTAATCAAGATGTTACAATTGGATCACTGGTGGAGATGAAGCGGCCTACAGGAGGGAGGTGGCCAGTCTTGTGACATGATGTGAGGACAACAACCTCACCCTCAACACGGACAAGACAAAGGAGATGATAGTGGACATGAGGAAGGAGAGGAGAACTCACCAGCCGCTGTTTATCCGAGAGCCTGAAGTGGAGAGGGTGAGCAGCTTTAAATACTTGGGGGTCCACATCAGTGAGGACCTCAACTGGACACTCAACACCACCCAGCTGGTTAAGAAAGCACAACAGCGGCTGTACTTCCTAAGGAGGCTGAGGAAGTCTGGCATGTCATCTTATATCCTCAGCAACTTCTACAGCTGTATTGTTGAGAGCGTCTTGACCAGCTGCATCACCGTGTGGTATGGCAGCACTACAGTGAGGGACCGCAAACGTCTGCAGAGAGTGGTGAAGACTGCGGAGAAGATCATCAGGACTCCACTGCCCTCTCTGCAGGCCATTTACCATCGCAGAGTCCACAGGAGAGCTGCCTCCATCCTCAAGGACCCCACCCATCCACAACACGGACTGTTCACACTCCTACCCTCAGGATGGAGATACAGGAGTGTGAAATGCAGGACTTCCAGATTAAGGAACTCCTTCTTCCCCTCAGCCGTTAGACTTTTAAACAGGTAGCCAGTGGACACAGACTAGTCTCACATATCTCATAGAATATGTGGACTGAACTGCTACAGCTCAATTTGCACATTTGTTAATGTTACTGCTGCTATTCATATCAAGTATCTGCATCTTGATTTGCACATTGTTAATGTAAGCTGCTATTATTATTATGTATTTGCACTCAATTTGCTACAGGCCACTGTACTACTGTTTGCACGAGTCAATATTGCAGACTCGCACACAGAGATATACTACATATTACTGATACAAGTGGACACGTTAATGTTAATATTGCATGTCACTGTATTGTTGTTTTGCACAATCAGTATTGCACACTCGCACATACAGATGAACATAGACTATGTATATAGGAATATAGACTATTTCTACTCCTGCAACATAGCTGTACTTTATGTCTATTCTTATTTATGTGTATGTCTGTTTTATTTTTTTACATAGTTTACACTTGTCTTGGCATTCAATGTGGACAGCAAAGAAAGAATTTCATTGTACAGGGAAACTTGTTTTTCCTCACTGTGCACATGACAATAAAAATGACGTGTGTTAAACATCAATATAGTAATCCAAGAGAGCCTCTCCAACCACATCCAGTACCTGAAAGACCATATCAAAAAGTAGGTGCAGACATCTTTACATGTCATGGAAAAAATTACCTTTTGGTTACTGACTATTACTCATTTTACCCTGAGGTGTGTATGTTAAGCACAATTACAGCAGAAAATGTTATCTCATGCATGAAGTAATTTTTTTGCTCGACATGGAGTACCAAAGGAAGTCTTTACTGATAATGGCCCACAATTTATTAATGCTAGCTTTCGGAGCTTTGCAGAAGAATGGGATTTTAAACATACAAATTCTAGTCCACATTTTCCGCAGTCCAGTGGTCTTGTAGAAAAGTCTGTTGGAATAGTAAAGAGAACAATGCAAAAAACAAGAGATGATGGAAGTAGTTTTTATATGGGACTGCTTGTTTATCGTAGTACACCTCTTGAATGTGGATACTCACCGGCATATCTTCTGATGGGTCGACATCTTCGTTCTAATTTGCCTATGTCTGAGAATCTTATGTTAACACAAAATGGTGAGAAAGTCAAGACTTACAAAGAACAGCAAAGGGCTAAGCAGAAGTCATATTACAATAAAGGAACTCGTCAGTTGCCCGAGCTTTGTGTTGGCAAGGAGGTTAGATTCAAAGATAAATCCAATATCTGGAATCAGAAAGGCATTCAACCAAGGTCTTACAATGTTGAAATGCCAAGTGGTGCTGTGTTGAGGAATCGTCAACATTTGTTGAAAGACGTGTCTGCTGAGTCAGAACAAACAGAGCAAATTGAAAGGACTGAGATACCCTTGAGAAGATCTGTTCGTGTACGAAAATCCTCTGAGAGACTTATTGAAACATGCTGAAATATTTATTGAAACGTACTGTAATATTTATTGTATTTATTAGTAGTGTGTAAATTATGTTCTTTATGAATTGTGCTAAGTCTGGTTAAGATTTATGATTGTTGTTTGTGTATTTAAAAAAAAAAAAAAAGGAAAGATGTAATGATAATAGTAATAGCAACCTGGCAACCCGGTGTGATTTGAGCAATATATGTCTACGCATGTGGAGTATGGGGACAGATGCCCTGGGAGTGTGCATGGTGGCAGCACGCCCCAGTTGTAGCCGCTAATAAAATACCAATGTTGCCTTTCAGTTGTGAAGCTGTTTTATTTAATGGACTCACAAGATCAGAACAGTTCCCGAAGTGGATGCCATGACAACTGGCCAGGGATGCCACAAAATCTCAGCTTTTTTCCAATTTAAACAGCTTAAAATAACTATTGTACCATATAATAACCTTTAACAGCACTTATTTTAAAAATATATTAAAAAAACTCCAACATAGAAGCATGTCCGAAAATAAATAAACGAAAAAACACTGATATATTTCATACATATTTAAAGTTTACATATTTATTTACCACCAATTGGTCTGTTCTCAGGAGAGAATTGTCCCGCCCGCTCCACTCAGCTCCGCCCTTTGTACTGGTGCACGCTAAATTGTATATTTCACGCAGTGATTGACAGGATAGGGCAAAACTGGAAAAATGTATAAGCTTAAGAAATGTCACAGCCCAGAAGACTGATGGACATCAACCCAGACCCACCACCACCCAAAAAAATAAATAAATAAATAAAATCAGGCAGTACAATTAAAGCTAATCTGTGTATCATACGTTCATTCATTTTTTGATTTAATATTGAATATAGAAAAAATGAGAAAATGGCTACTTTTTTCGTTTTTTTCATCCCCCCCCCCAAAATGAAAAACAATTCAGCTTAATTTTTCGCTTTTCGCTTTTTCAGGGGTAGAAAAATGAATAAACAGCTTGAATATTCGATTTCTACATGTGGGCGGGAATTAAACGCCCCTTTCTGCTGATTGGTCAGCCGAAGATAAAACTGTGGCGTCATCAGTACTTCCTCATTTTTGCGCAGCAGAGTAATAGTCCTCCGCAGCTGCAGTTGTACGGATTGTTGTCGCGTTTTTTGCAACTATATTTCAACTTTTTCTCATCAAACAACCAGACTAATGAACGGCTTGACACAGCTCATACCAGGGCAGAGCAGAGCAGACACTTTCTTCTGTGTAGACATAATTCTCTGCATCAGCTGGGCATGGCAGAGTGTCATGATGACATATGAGGGCTATCATAGCCTACACTGGTCGCCCATTAAGTTTGTTTCATTAATTGATTAATTAGTTTTTAATTAAATGTTTTAAACACTGATACAAAAAGGAAAGAATAATGAATTGACTTGGGTATATAATAGGCCTATAACATTCACTCAAGAACTGCAATTCTGACTCCCTGACAACCAGAGAACAACAGAGATATTAAAATGCATACTCTTCTAAATTTTATAATGTAGTCTTGTGTTTTATTAAAATTAAAAATAATTGATATCTGCACTCGCACACAGGAATGGAAATCATAAAATATCATTTCTATTTGTTTCTCACCAAACCCTATACCTTCAGAACGTCTGGAATATATGCCACGAGTTGATTATTTTTCGACAGATTTGCATCTGCTTAAAAATAAATAAATTTAAAAAAAAAAGTGAAAGTCACCATTCTCTGCCATTACATGGGCAAGTGTGAGCAGGACATTTTTTGTGTGTGTTTCGAAAAAAGAAGGTAATAAGCCTTTAGGTGTGTAGCTACCCACACAGTTCCAATAAGTTGCAATTTGTTAAAAAAACTCAGTAAACTAAATAAGCTGACAAATGTGACTACAGTTAAGAGCAGACCAGCACTGAAGTGTACAGGAAATATGTAGCAGTCATAACTTTGTTTTTGCAGAATTTAGTATTGAGTATTAATTGATGTTCACTTGGATTTTTTCCTCAGCAGGGAGAGGGTGCTCGCTGCAGAGCCAAATAGGAGGAGCTGGAGCTCTAGCTCCCCCTCGCTGGATGTAATAGGTGGAGGTAGACACCTCAACCACACTCTAACCCCACCCCTTACCCGATTGCTAAATATAACTCCACCCATTATTTCTACAGAGGTGGAGCTAAAGTAGTTCAAACTCTACCATTACTTCCAGAGAGGGGGAGCTAGAGGTCTTTTGGCTCTACAGTGGGCAGTACTTGTCAGCAGGTGAAATAATTTAATACACTGTCATTTATAGGCCTAGTCATATGGTAAAATGTATATTTTTATTTGTGTATATTCAAAATGACTGCAAAATTAATGGCTTTGAAAAATGAAGAAAACAGAATGCGCTGCTTTAGTGCGCCTCGGTCTCCTCGAACATCTTTCTGGTGCACACCACAAACATGAACCAATACACAGCAAATAGCCTACTTGACGCACCTACTTTTAAAAGTCTACATTTAGATTATTTGACATTAAATGCATTACATAAATCACTTTGGAATAAATCACAGCATGTATCATGATAAAAAACGAGTTAAGAATCCATACAACTGCAACAGAGGAGGACTATCTGCTGCGCGGAACTGCAGAAAAACTGATGGCACAATTTGCTGACCAGGAAAAATTAAGCTGAATTTGTGTTTTTCGTTTTTTGGAAAAAAAAAAGAAAAATGAGACGTTTTCTCATTTTTCTAGTTTCAGTATTCAATCAAAAATGACCGAGCGAATGATACACGGATTAAAGCTACCTAGCTGTCCCACACCTGAATGCCTCGTCTGCAGGGAAAAATGCAGCAATCAAATGCAGCAATGATACAGAGTAAGCTGAAGACAAATTTAGAGCACAATCTACGAGTTGCACTATCCTCAATCTGCCCCCGTATCAAGAGGCTGTGCTCCCAAAAGCAGGCACATGTATCGCATTAAAATGTTCGTGACACAGTTCCACGCACAGATATTTTAATGTCATTTTTTAAGTTATAAGGTCAGGTTTGAACAAAGCAAATGAGAAATTAAGAAAAAAATAAATAATTTGAGTTGTTTACTATTATTTAAAGAGTTAAGTATCAATCTTTAAATGTGTTTTGTTCCAATGATTCCCACATACAGTAAATCTGCTCATCTGGATTTAATTTTATATATGTACGTGCACATGTGTTTAGTTTAACTGGCTTGGGCCTGCCTTCCGTCACACTCGCAAAACTGAGTGAGTGAGAGAATCGTGCCAAAACTGCAAGTGCAGATAAAAGAAAGACGGAACTGTACACAATGGGTAATTTCGGGAACTTTTTGCCCTACGGTTTTCGCTTTAAAATCGCTGTTCACAGATTTGCAGTGCTTTAGGCCGTATGTGGTGAAAAAAATGTGCCAAAAGTGTAAACACAGAAAAATAGAAGTCAGAAGAATACAAATCATATTTATTTTGTGTTAGCATGAAGCTGCATTTTCACAATACATGAAGTACACTCATGAAAAACAGTAAAATGCTGCAAATCTTTTTTACTTGATCAAATTTTATACAAATGTAATCTTTTTTAAATAAATTTATGCTTGCTATCTCGTGTACACTTTCACAAATCTTATGCTACGCTTGCAAATTTTTTAGGCATCATTTTATCTTCATAAAACCGGCTCATTCGGTTCTTTTGAAGTTGGACGTGCTACTTCGGCTGTGCGTCCTGTGTCATCAACCTTGAACTAAAGTTCGATTAATTTCGATTTTTTTGAACTGGCTAGACCGGTTATTTCCTGAGAACTAGCTCAAAAGAACGATTCGTTCAAGAATCGAACATTGCTATTGTCTATCTGCCTGTTACTCTGGATTTCTCTGTTGCCTCAGTCTTGAACTCTGTTGTTTTTTGGCTTGTCTGATTGTGTATGACCTTTGCCTGTTTTTTGACTGATTGTGGATTCAACCTTCATGTCTACGTGCAGTTTGTGACACAGAGAGTGAGATGAGATCTATTTTTTATACAGTGGGCTTCAAAAGTCTCAGAATAGGGGATTTAAAATCTAATTTATACCTGTAACTAAATGTTTGAGAATTTATAAAAGTAAATAAAAGAACACACACACACACACACACACACACAATTGCAGCTTTCCAAACTCTTCAGGATTTATTTAGCAGTAGACTATTGAAAATGTACATCACATTGAAGAATCAGCAATAAGCGTTTAGATAAAAGTCTTTAATGACAATCTCACATTTAAACAATTTAAAGACTAACTTTTCTCCTGAAATCATCTTAAAACTAAAATATCTTGTACAGACATCACAGTAAATATTATTGTGATTGGTAATAAGGATTCACTTCAGTATGTTGTTCAGTTAGCTTCGTTTTACTATATAATGTTTTATATAAGCATAAACATGGCAGCAGAAGTGCTTGAAGAGGCTTTACATTGTTAATAAGTCATTATGAAGAAAATCTGAATCAATTTGAACTTTTCAGGGTATCACGGTACTTTAACAACCTGTAAATGAATGATTTTTTGTTTATTACATCGCATGGTTTTTATAATCATTAACATTCATTCATCTTATATCATAAGTTATTGTACAGAACGCAGTTGTGAAAACAGACTCACTTTTAGGAGCTTTCACCTTCTGAATCACCTGTTCAGGGGTTTGAAACCAACTCAGTGTCACGTTTGTCAATCCTCTGTCAGCCAGAGCAGATCCCAACTGAAAATAACACATTAATACTAAACCAATTAGATCAGAATATGACAATACACTCAGATCTTTTTATTCATAATAAAATATTTAGGTATATAAATTAAACACCCAGTTATTCACACCCAAACAGGTTTTTAAGACCCCCTGCGTGTACTTTAATATAAGTAAAGTATTAAAAATAATGAAGTGTTTTAGATGTGTTTATGTGAATGTGGTTATATATAATATGTACACCAGGGGGCCTGTTTCATAAAAGACGCTAAGAAAATAATCTAACAAATCAATCGAGGCTAAAGCGGTTCCATAAATGACCATTTAAGTTCATGCAATCTCACTAATTCGATCCAGGTTCATTGAGTCAATATCATTTGATGTGCACGCTTATTCTTAAGCAGCCCTTAATGTCGATCATGCATCAAATCAATCCACCATGACAAATAGTGAATATATTTGTGCTGTTTAATGCATTTGAGATGTGTTTTCCTCAGTGCATAATGGACATGTCACAGTTATATTCCTCATCTGTAAATGTCAGAAAGTCATGCAAATATATCCATTTTGCTGTCAGGAGTGGGCGAGGCTTACGCACATGCGCTAAACAGACGGAGTATAATAGAATAGGAGCCCAATAATTAATTCTGAGTAAAATATACATTTTGCTAAACTATTTGTTGTTGGATATTAAATGTGACACATGTAGAATTTTAAGCCTACATATATGTGCATTTTTATCATAGCAGTAACTGTAAATCAAATGCAAGCTAGCTAATACAGCCCAATTATTAGCTCAAATGAGTCCCTCTTACCAGTTAAAATGTAGTCTGCTCCCCTTCTAGGGAACTCCATGCTGCGCCCCCTAGGGGGAACTATGGGGAATGCAGCCTGCATGACCGGTGTCTGAAGCACGTGTGAAACAACGCCAATCTATTGGCCCACATGGCCCATGACGTCATCCTCTTTGCTCTCTTCAGGAGCCGTCTGTTTAAAGTGTGTGTGAGAGACCAAAGCAGGTGAGCGCTGTGGAAAGTCTACGGTCTACGCGTCATGTATCTTGGTCAGGAGCTTGCGAGTTCAGTGCTCAAGGGCTCTGAACGCGCTCATTGTGAGTGTTATCCGATGAGAAGCTCCATTCGCATTTGTCTCTCTTCTCGAGAGATGAGTGACAAGCGTTTACGTCTCGCAGTTCGGGTCCCACTGTTGCCGAGGCATGGCGAAGACTCGGATCGCAGGATTCGTGGGGTTGAGACGCTCTTTTTGGGTCATCAGATCCCGTGGATAGCGCTTGAGTCGAGCAGCGCTTTAGGAGATGTGTGCCTCCGTGTTTGGATTCTAACACTCGAGGGCATGTTCTGCTTTTGCGTTTGTCTCGGCGAAGAGCACGCGCGTTCAGAGTTAGGCGCTCATCGTGATGAGTCATGGTGTCTCTTCCTGTGTTAAGCCAGAGTGTAGCCGTCTGTGGATGGTTATGCTCCAGCCCAAGCTTACTTTGCTCTGGAATATGGCAGTCTGAGGGCAGCCATGTTCTAGCCTGGCTTCTTAACTAGGTTGGGTTCCCCTTGGCACAAGTTCTCTCAATTAAGCGTTGAAGTCTTTGTCTAGGAATCTGCTATTCGAGGATAACTGTGTTCCAGCTCGGAGACTGCTTCCCTTTTTTAGGGTTTTTAAATAGTGGTCTCCGTGAGCCCATTGCATAGACTGTGCTGTCTCCCCTTCAGGGTTTTAAGTAGATGGCCCACTTCCGTGGTCTGGGCTATCTTCAGCCTTATCTTAGTGAACTGCTATTCGAGGATAGCTGTGTCCATCCCTCTAGTGTTATGGCCTCAGCTTACATTAGGCTTTGATCGCTGACTATGATGTTTGTGTTCGCTCTTTAGCGAATCATTTACTGAGGGTCTGGATCTCTCTCTTGTGAGCTCCTGGTCAATAACACGGTGCTTCGCTAGCCTACTGTGGGACTGACATGGATTAGGGACCTCCTTAGTATAGCAATCTGAGGATGGTTATATTCCAGCCATTGTTATGGCAGGACGGGCTTACCTGAATAAAGCTGTCTGAGGCTAGCTGTTTTCTACTGCAGTTGCGGTGAGCTCTCTTATGGAGTAGTCCCCTTTCCTAGAGTCTATCTATCTGAAGATAGCTATGAGCTAGCTCAGTGATCGCTCCCCTGCTTAGAGTTTTAAGTAGTGGTCTCTTGAGCCATTACCTAGAGAGTGCTGTCTCCCCTCTTTGGGTCGTAAGTAGAGAGCCCACTCTTTGTGGTCTAGGTAGTTTCAGTCGGTCCCCCTTCTTGTAGCCCTCCCTAGGTACATAGCTATCTGAGGATATCTATGTGCTAGCTCAGTGACTGCTCCCCTTCTTGGGATCTTTAAGTAGCGGTCTCCTTGAGCCTAGACAGTGCTATCTCCCCTGCTAGGGTTGTAAGTAGATAGCCCACTCTCTGTGGTCTGGGCAGCTCTGTAGGAATGCTATCTCGGCTATGTTACTCTGGTCCACAAGCCTTCATAAGACCTTAGGGACATAGCTATCTGAGGATAGCTGTGTTCTAGCTCAGCAGCTACTCTCTTTACCTGGGATTTAAGTAGCGATCTCTTGAGCTCCTCTATAGGCTTTCTAGTTAGCCTCTTCAGTGGTCTTGTGTATCCAGGCTAGCTCTGCTCACATAGCATAGCTATCTAAGCATAGCTGTGCTCTTTAACTTGGGTGGGATGTTCCACTTAATCTGTTCGGGTTCCCCCGTTTCTGCCAAGTTGCGTGAGCAGCCCGTGGCGTCAGTGGCATGGCCCTTTCTAAGGGAAGGCTTGGTGTATGTATGTCACTTCCTTGGTGCTCTCCCACCAGCTGGACAGGCATGCACCTCGGCATGGCGTGGTTGGATTTCGTTCCCCATACTGCCCCCTAGGGGGCGCAGCATGGAATTCCCTTGAAGGGGAACGTCTTGGGTTACGCGTGTAACCATGGTTCCCCGAGAAGGAACGAGATGCTCCGCCCCCTTGCTATGCCTTCGGCCTGCCTGCTTACGTCTCCTTCAGACAGCAAAGAGGATGACGTATTCAGCAGGTGCCCTTTACGTCTCCTTCAGACAGCAAAGAGGATGACGTATTCAGCAGGTGCCCTTTTATACTTCCGGGCACCCCGCCTATGACGTCATGGGGCGTGTGGGCCAATAGATTGGTGTTGTTTCACACGTGCTTCAGACACTGGTCATGCAGGCTGCATTCCCCATAGTGCCTCGTTCCCTCTTGGGGAACCATGGTTACATGCGTAACCCGAGACGTTTTCTATTATTTATTTTTATTTTTTTCCAAAGCATTGTCCCATATTTAAGGCATCAGTTTGTCCCGTATTTGCAGGCATATGCCGTATGACCACCTAGGCCATAAAAATAACAAATAAATTATTCTTTAATTATTTCAGTAAGTGGGACTCATGTTTTGATTTCTGAAAATCAGTTTTGCAAAGACATGATTAATGATTGTAAGCACAACATCCAGCTAGAAAATATCTATCTACCTTTTACTATTTGCAATAGTTGGACCGAGGGTATGGAATATCCTTCCTTTATCTGTGAAAGCTTCAAATTGGGTCTATGAGTTTAAAACTAAATAGAAATCTTATTTTCTTATCTTGGCTTTTTAAACTTTGCATGTTAAATTATCTTTTGAGTTTACTGATGCTATGCTTTTTTACTGGTTTTTATTTGTACAGCACTATGGTCAACTGCTGTTGTGTTTATCAGCGCTTAATAAATAGCCTACAAATACCTGCGCGAAGATGTCTTAAGTGATGTGACGTGACATACAGCCAAGTATGGTGACCCATACTGAGAATTTGTGCTCTGCATTTAACCCATCCAAAGTGCACACACACTGCAGTGAACACACACACACACCTTGAACACACGGCCATTTATGCTGCGGCGCCTGGGGAGCAGTTGGGGGTTCGGTGCCTTGCTCAAGGGCACCTAAGTCATGGTATTGAGGGCGGAGAGAGCGCTGGTTATTCACTCCCCCCACCTACAATTCCTGCCGGACCTGAGACTCAAACTCACAACCTTTGGGTTACGAGTGCAACTCTCTAACCATCAGGCCACGACTTCCCTCTTTCACGTCTTTCACTATTGTAAGTTAATGTTGTTAAATGGAAACAAAATTATACATTTTTAAAATATCTATAACTTCTAACACATTATAAAAAGAGCAGGAAGAAGCCCTTTTAATGGTGAGTGATATTTAATTTTATCTGCTGGGCTGTTGCTGATTTGTAAGATTATTATGATAATATTGTTTAATTTATGTACAAAATTTGTTGCCCCCTATGAGATTATGACGTGCACACTGAGTTTGTTTTTATTTCACGAGTATATTGTGCGTGTTTTTATACAGTGTTTGATCGCATTTTTGATTTTGATTGGCGTGTAACAGAAGGGGTGGGGGGGAGTTGCGTTAGCCCAGGGCCCCGCAAAGGCTTAATGCGGCACTGGCCCCAGGACTAAATCATTTGTCTTGGAGATGTTTAACTGCAGCCATAAAGAGGCGCTGTAGACCTACTTCACATTAGCATGTGCCTGTTGTCATGTGTGAGTATTCTCTCAGTTATTTGGTACATAAATATGTCTTTTGTTTAAGGTGATTTTCTCACTGCTCTTTGCAAATTTTCAGTTTTAATTGTTAAATTAAATGTTAAAATGAATATTATATAATTAATTAAAAGTTTACCAACTATACAATTTACAAAATAGTGAAAATGTTACAATTTATTAAAAGTTTAACAAAAGTTACATTTTAGGGCCCTTTTTAGGGCCATTTTGTTTTTCCCAAAACCTGCATTTTGTGTTTTAACTCATATAATGAGATGCTGAAAACACCAGTGAATTCATGTGTGTTTGAGTTTGTGTAGTAAATGAAACCGTGCCATTCATTCATTTTGTATTAACAGACAAAATGAATAGTGTGATTTGATCCATTTGTACAGCCCTGCATTTGATTTATTCATCCCAGCTTTCACAAATTCCATGACATTTCATTCATGTTACATTTCTTTTTTATTACAGATTTGTACTTTGCAAAATCAGATGGCCCTATTCAGGTTTAATATGATTTTTATATTATCTTACTCTCACCTTTTCCAAAATGTTTTCTCTCATTGTCTGGTCAGTCAAATCAGCTTTGGAATTCATCATCATCTTTACAACTGATCTTTGTAAAACAGGACCTAAACAAACAAGCATTATTAAACATTTATATAAATACATAAAAACACAAAGAGTTTGGACCCCAGACAAAGACACATTATTAGTTGGGTTTGTGTTCATTAAAATATATTAGTGCTCCCATAGCAACACGAAAATATTATTATTATTAGTTATACAATCTAATATTTTAGTTAACCCATTTAATCCCAAATTTTTCCCAGACATGGAAATATCCAAATGATGTGTCATTAGTAACCCTTTGAAATAATCAATAATTATTTTTTGAAATTTTTTTTGGAAAAGTGTGCGAAAAATTGTTATAGTCGGTGACCGGTGGGATAATGTGTTGTGCTGAATTAACATATTTCTGCAGTCCTAAAATTTTTTATATATCTTAGCCCAGCTGTTTTAAACTCTTTGATCACATTCTAGGGTTACTATTATGCATAAAAAAAACCTTATGCAACAATGATAGGAACCATCACCGCATTTCAAAATTGTTACTTTTTTGTAAAATATAACATCAAATTTTTATATTAATGCTACCAGTATTACAACATCAATATTGTAAATTTTTTGTAACATTTACATTTTTAATTTAGTGCAATATTTTGTCATTGCAACATTTTAATGTAACTTTCACTAGCGACTGCAATTGGATTTATATTGTATACATAAGTTCACTGTTATCCCACCAGTCATTATTGTGACCATCAAGATGTTTACTCATTCTATGACCACACTCAACAAAACTGAAAATATGTAAATCCATATATTAATACTAGACACCTTAAATATAATGTGTACCAAAAATCTTTTTCATATCTTTATGTTAGGAAGTGCACTAAAACATCAGTCCGTAAGGTTTTAAGAGCTTTATAAATGAAAACCTTTTTTACGGTCACTATTGTGACCAGTGAGATTAAATGGGTTAATATTGAAATAATATTAAAACTAACAATATTTGTTATTATATTCAAATGCTACACACATACCTTCTCCAAAAACCTCCACCTCACACAGAGTGAGTGTCTTCATGTTTCCAGGAATGATCAGATTCACGTAACGTCCCTCCATCCCACCGCATGAGTAGCTATAAGAGCCTCCTGGAATAGCGGGAATAACAGCACATCTACAGACAGACAGAGAAACAGATGAGGGATATAAAACACACTGTCATATCTGCATCAGTCCTTCACATTTGTGCTGTGCCGGTGTGTTCAGCCTCTCACATGGGATTGTTGCTGCCGTTGTTCTTCAAAGAGTTTCCGATGAGAATCTGTGTTCCATTTATCTGTTCTGCACAGCAGTCGTTTCTGTTAGTGATGACCACTCTACTAACTCTGTACACGTGACTCAGATCCAGCCTCCACCATGGGTTAGTCTCAGTAAGGGTTGAGGAGCATCCTTTACGCAACTTATGGAGATCTCGATTACCATCAATGGCCTTTTCAGCAAACCAGTCTCCAGATGTTGATGACTGTGTAGCAGTTCCATTTGATGCCAGATTTCCTAGAAAACATGCGAAGAAAAGTGTGTGAGAGAGTTTGTTTTGTTTGTTTTCCCCTCAGATACAAGCAAAATGACCAAAGACGCTCCTGCTAAAAATATAATTGGTTGAGCCCGTTGGGTCATTTTTGAGTTATTTTGTTAAGTGCTGAGCAGGTTTTGTGTAAAGCAGCTGTTTTCAGACACATTTTCCATTGGTCAAAGATCACTTTCTGTAAGTGCTCTTATGTAGATGTTCTGTATATTTGTTTCATAATTCATTCTTCTGTAATTAACTCCATAATTTCTTGTTTTAATCCATTTTAGGTTCAATTTAAAAATGTAAATGTGTTGTAATGTGATGTAAATAAATTTTGTGTACTTTAAAACATAAGGCACGAGAATGCGTCAATTTAACAGAAATGACGTGCTTGTTAGCAAGGGCGTAGGTTTGCTTTGGACATTGGTGGGGACATAAACCCAAGCCCCCCCCGTTATGTTTAACAGACAATAATTACACAATTTTTTTTTTTTTTTTTTTGAACCAACAACATTACAGCAGCATCAGAGCGCTGGGTGTCTTAATCACGCATCACTTTATTTATATTAATCTAATTGGACCCAGGATGATTCTGAAAGAATACTCTGCTGTTGCTGTAGTAACGAACACAACTTTAACATGCATCTGATTGACAGATAAACCATACGCTCTTATTTTGGTGTTGTTTTTTATTTTGTGGATATTTCAGCTAACAGTTTGCTGTGTACATTCAGCTGAACAACATTCCTCTCACATGGTTTTCCATAAAATCACAGTATATTTGTCCCAAATTATGCTAGGCTCGAAGATTGTGTATCTTTCAGCACAACCTTTGTCTTTCTGTCCGTATGCTTTATATAGAGAGCTAATAATAGCCATAGATCGCGCTTTCTCTTTCCGTTTGCTCTGTTTTGTCAAACACCGTACTTCAAACAAAATGCAACTTTGTTAATTCCTGAAGTGAGCTTTTATATTAACTGTTGTGGACTGCTGTCTTGAACTGGGTGCAATACCTGTGAGTTGTTCTAAACACGGCTGTGCTTCTCTTCTGGTGTGTGACTACGTTCTTACTCTGCCAATGTATTAAATATGCATTCTTGAAAGCGTGCAGTTTTCTAACGTATTTAGCTTACTTTAACTTCTTAGGTAATATCAATGGTATGACGTTTCAAAAAATGGTTTGAAGTTACAAAAAACATACATATATTTAATTGTTTGATCAAAATTATTGCTAGGGACAGTTTGGTAGTTGCTGGATATTGGTAGGGACATGTCCCTGGCGTCCCCCCCAATTGTACGCCCCTGCTTGTTAGTCGCCCTGATGAGTGGATGCATCACAAGGCTCTGCTAAGTTACAATACGTTTAAGATTAAAATCAGTGCTGTCACAAGTCAAAAGGACAGTAAAGAAGATTTTCATAAACTCAAAGACAAGCGGCCAACGAGTATTTAGGAATACAGTTTTCACTGTGCTGTGACGTTAAAGGCGTGAAACGCGTGGAAGATATAAAGAAGACGACCCTAAGAATAAAGAATCAACCTGTGTCTGTGTTTTTGTGGAGAGAGCTACACTTTCTACATCTGAAATTCACATTTGGTGCTAAGACTCTTTAGAAAATTCACCAATGGCTGTCCTATACTGACTATACGCTTCACATTTAACATACGTTTTTAATGCATGGCATGATATAACAAATTGAAAAGTGCTCTATAGCTAGGCCTGGACTGGCCATTTGGAGAATCGGGAGAATTCTCAGTGGCCTAGCAGGCAATTTGGCCCGCTGCCCTGTATTTATTATTATCATTATTATTATTTCTTTCTGGATGTACAAAAGAATATCTCTAATACATCATGAATCAGTTAGTCTTGACTGATAATGCTGCCATTCGACTCACATGTGCTCCGAGCCTCAGCCAAACGTTTTCGATGAGCAATCAGTGCAAGAGACTTGAGAATGGAATGAGCAGAGAGGCAGAACTACTGACTTGTTCAGGACTTCAAGTGCAGGTCAGTTTCATCTGTAAATAGGCCATTGAAGTTTTGTTTTTGTTTACTTAGTTAAGCATTAAACTGCTAGCAACTGTTAGCAATAGCATCCTATTGACTATAATCACTCAAAATACTGTAGCCTATGCTAACATCATTATTATTTATTGTAAAGGTACAGTAGTAATTTAGCAGACAACTTTCGGCTACAGTGAGCGATGGAACGATAGAAATTCGTTACTGTGGCAACACCACCTGCTTATCCACCTTATTTTTGCTTCGTTTCTAACATATTTGCATCAGTAAAAAACGATTTATTTATTATTACTAGTGGATGTGCTATACTTTTAGAAAAGTGTTTAGAAAGTGACCTGTGACCATGATTTATCCTCTCTAAACTGTTTCTCAAGCACATTCTGTCATCACTGCACGAGTTACGCGAGTGAACGAGTGCTGCTGTGTGCAAGCACGCTAAACAGAGGGAGCGCAATAGAGTACTAGCGCAATAATTATAATTCACTGCAGCATACATATGCATATGCATTTTGCTAAAATATTTGTTGTTGGACATTAAATGTCCATTTTGTAGAATTTTAAACCTATACATAAGTGTATTTTATGATAGCAGGGAGTATTGTAATGGGTAAATAAAATGTACGCCAATAAAGTAGCCTGCTAAAATTAAGCTCAAATGAGTTAATGTGTGTTTTTATAGCAGCTAAAATGTAGTCTTTTTCTTTATTTATTGTCATTATTTAATTTAGGGATTTTAACTTTTAATTTAGTGATTGTAATGCTTTAAAGAGCAATTATAGATTGTAATGTTCTAATGTTCTGCTAAAAGGTACAGCTGTGATAAAACCACAGAGAAAAGCTGCATAGCTATAGTATGTGAGCGAGTCAGTAATAATAGGCTATCATTGCGTTCCTATTGATCCGTGTTAGAGGAACTCAGCTTAGCCTTTCTCAGACCAGGTTAGTTTCCCAGAATAAGTTGCCACAGTGACTGAGGTTGATCTATGTTAAATTTGCTTTATGGAACCAAATCATTTGACAATGAGTCAGACTAACTGAAATAAGCCTTGCTTATTTGGTAAACTTGAAACAGGCCTCGAGGCATTAGAAGTTAGAAGACACAAGTTAATTTATGATTTGCTGTCTGTCTGAACCAGAGAAATAAAAGTGATCATTTTTTTCATTGCATCATATTGCATCGAAGTGCATTGTGTTGAATTGAATCGAATCAAATCGAAATCGAATTGCACTGCATCGTAATGGGATGAATCGTATCGCATCGGTAGCTGCTTCATATGTTTCTTCAATGTATTGTATCATCGGCTATGCATCGAGATGCATATCGCATTGGCCTCAGTTATGAGATGCACATCCCTACTGTCTATAGCAGTGACTTACCTATCAACTGCCCGTAGACATCAAGCTCACAAAGACTAAGGATCTTTTGATCTCCAAGAATATGAACAATCACGTAACGTCCCACCATTCCACATGAGTAGGTTTCTGTGGCTCCAGAAGGAATAGTAAGAATTTTGGAACATCTGCATACAGAAAGATCATGTTATCCATTTCTGTTCATTCTCATTTGTAGACAAAGATAAAAGTAAAAAAAAAAACTCACGTTGGGTTGCTGTAAATGTCATCAGGGAAGTTCCCGACACGAAGAACTGCCCCGTTTATCCTCTGATAAGCGTTGAGGACATCTCTGTTAGTGATAGCCACTTTGTTCACTTGGTATTCATTCAGCAGATCCACTCTCCACCACGGGTTGGTCTCTGGGTTGGTGTGGGTACAGCTTTCGCGTGAACCATCAACAGCATATCTAGTATTCCAGTCTCCGTACTGTGATGACGTGCTCACGGGTGCGCCATAGCGCTGCATTCTCTGGAAAACGTTTCATGGATCGAGGTCAGTAAAATGCATTCTTCACCTTTTACTGACTGGCAGAGTTCAAGTCAAGTCAAATCACCTTTATTTATATAGCGCTTTTAACAATACAGATTGTGTCAAAGCACTTAACAGTATCAAACTGGAGGACAGAGTGTCAGTAATGTATAATAATAAGATTAAACACTCAATTTTCAGTTAAAGGCATTTCATTACTGAATTCAGAGGTGTGATTGTCTAGCTCAGTTTAGTTTAAATAGTATCTGTGCAATCAAATCAACGATAATCGCTAGAAATTAAGTGTCCCTCCGACTGAAGAGTTTCTAGTCGACTAGTAGTTTATGTTCATTTGATTAATTGAATATATGTGATGCGATCTAGGAAAACCCACCACATGGTGAAATTTTACCTTTTTTAGGTTTTAATACCATATGAAAGATTTTGGGTTCAAGCATTTTCCAAAACTGTTTTTATTTTGTCCATAGCTTGAACATAACCAAAGTTATAGCTAACTTAGCTATTAGCCAACTTCAGATATGATTTTCAGGAATTGAATTTTGAGAAAATCAGGTTTAAAGTGAGACGGGTTTCACTTTCACTTCACGGGTTTAACAAGAGCTGTCTGTCAGGAGCGTTATACTGCATCATTACACAGACTAACGTTACCCTGAAGAGGAGAGTTTTCCATTGTTTATCATGGGCATAGTCTCTGAACTTTTGATCACCCCTTGTATGTTTAGATAGCAGGAATAGTGTACATTGTAGTTTACATTTAGAAAAGCGAGTGCAGCGCAACTGTTCGCACACCTGTGCATATAACAGACTGTCATTGAACTCCTCCTCTTTAGTAACTTCATCATCCGAACCTTCATCTCTGGATGTGAAATAGTCCAATATAACATCCTATAGGGCACTGACATCAACAAGATTGAGCAGATTGAGACGAGCAAGATCGTTTAAGTGAGCAGCTACTTCAGACTGCGTTGTTCTCTTGCGCTCCGCCATCTCACGATATTAAAAAATAAATAAATAAAAAAACTTTGCGTGCCGTAGTTTACACAGGACTGGTGGGGAAATGTGCATTGATACACCTTTATTATATATGTTATGTGGTTTATTTTGATAGGTTAACTTTTTGTGGTGTTAAAAAAAGTACCTCTGCAGCGCGTTCTTAACATAAGAGAATGAGCTCCAATTTTTTTTGGATTCAAGATGGTGGCGCGTGCACACGCTGCAGCTTCTCTCTCTCCCATCAGAATGGTGTTTTTGTGTTTTTTGTCTTGTGAGTCACAGAGTTTTTGTACGTCTTCGTCGCATCTACCTGTCTTTAAGTGCGCATACAGTCGTGAGTTTCTGCTCGATGTCAGCAGAACCACATTTTTAGAGTTAAACTCCACGCACGCCAAAGAGCTGCAGGATCTCGGTCTGCTCCGGAGGCCTACACCATCACCGACTCCCACTACTGCATCTCGCCCACAGTGGAGGTGCCACAAGCGGTGTGAGAGGAAGCAGAAAAGGGGTAAGCGCAGAGTTATCCGGGCTAGGCTAGCGGCTAACCCACACAAGCCAGCTATCCCCACCATCGTACTGGCTGACGTACGCTCTTTGGACAATAAACTTGACCACATATGACTACTACGCGGACTCAGAGGACTCTAAGAGACTGTTGTGTTTTTGTGTTCACGGAAACATGACTCAGCAACAGCGTACCGGACTGCGCCATTCAGCTCGACCAGATAACATGCTATCGAGTGGACAGAGTTCTCATCGAGGTAGGTAAGACCCGCGGAAACGGGCTTTGTGTTTACATCAATGATGCGTGGTGCCACTGTTGTGGTCTGCAAACACTGCTCACCCCTGGTGGAGTTTATGATTATTAAGTGCCGGCTGTTCTATCTACCGAGGGACTATACAGCCATACTGCTTGTTGCTGTATACATCCCTCCCAGCTCCAACAACAACAACAACAACAACAACAACAGGAGTGAGGCACTGAATGAACTGTACCAGCAAATCAGTGAGCAGCAGACAGTCCACCCAGATGCTTTTCTCATCTTGACTGGAGATTTCAACCACGCAGACTTAAAGAGTGTGTTCCCAAAAATACACCAACACATAGACTATCCAACACGGGGAAACAACGCCCTGGACTTTGTTTACACCACCCAGAGGGGAACTTACAAGGCCCTACCCCTCCCCCACCTTGGTGCCTCAGACCACATCACTGTCATGCTAATGCCTGCATACAGACTGCATGTTAAAATCCCCAAACCAGTTCACAAACAGATACAAGTGTGGCCGGAAGGGTTGTCAGAGGTACTTTAAGACTGTTTTAACACCACTGACTGGAATATGTTTAAGGAGGCTGATACATACAATAACACCACAGACGTCCAAGAGTACACAGAGACTGTCACTGCCTACATAACCAAGTGTATTGATGATGTAATGGTCACAAAGACCATCACTGTCCGGGCCAACCAGAAGCCATGGCTGACAGGGGAGGTCTACAGACTCCTTAAGGCTCGGAACGCTGCTTTCAGAGCTGGAGATGAGGTGGGCCTGAAGACAGCTAGGGCCAATCTATCCCACGGCATCAGAGAGGCTAAGAGACAGTACTCCAGGATGATAGCGCATTGTTTCAGTGACAGCGACGGAGCCTGTGGCAGGGGATACAGACCATTACGGACTACAAGCCCCCACCGCGGACCTGTGACAGCACCATCTCCCTACTAAACAAGCTGAACGCCTTCTTCGCTCGTTTTGAGGCACAAAACAGCACCACTGCACAGAAGACCCCACCTCCTCCTGACAACCAGGTGATGAGGAGATCCCTCAGCAGGATCAGTGCGCGCAAAGCTCCGGATCCTGACAACATTCCTGGGCGTGTACTGAGAGACTGTGCAGTGGAGCTCACTGATGTCTTTACAGACATTTTCAACATCTCGATAAGTCAGGCTGTTGTCCCCACATGCTTCAAAGCTACCACCATCATTCCAATCCCGAAGAAGTCGTCTCCATCCTGCTTCAATGACTACCGTCCAGTTGCACTTACTATGATTCTCATGAAGTGCTTTGAACGGCTAGTCATGCACCACATCAAGTCTGTCCCCCCCACCTCCCTGGACCCCTTCCAGTTTGCATATTGGTCCAACCGCTCGAACGATGATGCCATCGCCACTGCCCTCCACTCAGCACTCACACATCTGTACAAAAAAGACTTGTATGTCACAATGCTGTTCATAGACTTCAGTTCAGCATTCACAATCATCCCTCAACAGCTCATTCATAAATTGCCCAGCTGGGGCTCAACACTTAGCTGTGCAACTGACTGTTGGACTTTCTGACTGGGAGACCTCAGGGAGTACGGGTCGACAGTAACACATTCAGCACCATCACACTGAACACAGGGGCCCCCCAAGGATGTGTGCTGAGCCCCCTCCTCTTCACTCTGCTGACCCACGACTGCACACCGTCACACAACTCCAACCTCTTTATTAAGTTTGCGGATGACACGACTGTGGTGGGTCTCATTAGCAACAGAGATGAGACAAACTACAGGAGCGAGGTGAGCCGCCTGGCCGGGTGGTGCAGTGACAACAATCTCTCTCTGAATGTGGAGAAGGTGAAGGAGATTGTTGTTGACTTCAGGAGAGTGCACACTCAGCATGCTCCTCTGACCATCGATGGTGCAACTGTGGAGAGAGTGAGCAACACCAAGTTCCTGGGTGTGCACATCACAGAGGACCTCTCCTGGACTGGCAACACCGCAGCACTGGCCAAGAAAGCACAGCAGCGTCTCTACTTCCTTCGCAAACGGAGAAGAGCCAGAGCCCATCATGTACACCTTCTACAGAGAGCAGTGTCTCGTTCCCTCTCGGGGAACCATGGTTACAGGCATAACCCGAGACGTTCCCCTTCTAGGGAACTCAAGCTGCATCCTCTAGTGGACACTATGGGGAATGAAATGCCAACTATGCCATGTCACAGCGCATGCCTGTCCACCTGGTGAGAGAGCATCAAGGAAGTGAAAGACATGCACCTAACCTTTCCTCAGAAAGGGGCCAAGCTACTGATGCCCCGGGCTGCTCACATAGCTTGGCAGAAATGAGAAACCCAGTTTCAAATGAAAGAGGAACATCCACACCAAGTTAAGAACACAGCTACCCTCAGCTTGCTATGATATGTGAGCAATGCCTTAGCCTGAGGATACCAGGACCACAGAGGCTAGATAGAGGCTCCAGGGGTCCACTACTTAAAAACCCTAGTAAAGTGGAGTAGTCACCGAGCTAGAAAACAGCTATCGCCACAGAGTGGGCTATTAACTTAAAACTCTAACCCTAAAACCCATCTTTTTACTTAAGTACCAGATATGGGTGTCATGCCATAAAATAATTTTAATATGACTTACTTTGTATTTAACAAGAATTTAATAAAACATTGTAAGTTACTAGTTACAGCAATTTGATTGTGCAGAAAGAGAGCATACATTTACATTATCAAAGAGCATTATCATTGACTTCAGTTTAGCCAGAGAGAAATTGTTTACACTGTGAAATGAATATCTTACTTGCATTGTACACCATCTGCACTTTGTTGTTTCTGATGAGAAAATTCGCCAGAGAGCAAAATTCAGTCAGTGAGCATGCACACTGAACAAAACACTGGTGTTTCAGTGATGACTCATCTGAACGCCTCTGATTTCCCATTGCATTCATAAGCGCAACAGAATCATATCAAATATAAAAAAATATATATTTTTTGTCTATTTTTTTGTCTTTTTTAAGCTGCATTCAAAACCACTTGGCTCAAAAATCTGAGGGGGCATGTGTCCCTCTCAGGTTGAATGGTCATGACGCCTCTGCAGCTAACCGTAAACACAAATACCCATTACAATTTTATTATATTGTGCTACGTTTATGTGCAGAACCAGGATCGATTTCGTAGACTGTTGAATAGATAAAATATAGAAATCCCTTTCATTCCTGGAAAACCGTCCCCCCTCAAAATTCACTCCCTGGACTCTTCAGGGTATAGCCTACAAATCAGAAGATATTGAATGATCAAATATAAAATAACACTGCAAGGTCTTCTCTGAATTAAATAGCTACTGATCCCTATTAAACCTTTAATCAATTCAGTCCAGAGAGTTTTTCTTTTTCAGCAAAGACAGCTGCTGGTTTATTAAAAACTATATACAGATCCATGCAAAATTTTCTCACATCTGTTAATGTTCACTTAAAGCGTAAAATTTTATCCTACCCATGGGGGCGTTTTGCTCCATAGGTGGGGTAAAATGCCCCCTTGGTACAAATTAAATTTTTGTTAAAAATCTAAAAAAGAAAAAACTCTGGACATTTTTCAAACTTTGTTTATAATTAATGTCATTGTCACTAAAACTACGATAACTTTTTCTGAACACATTTAACCTTTGTTTCACAGAACAAAAAACAAATTACACAGTCATTAAGGGGGGTGTTTTCCCCCACTCTACCCTACCTGCTGAGAACAGAAATATTGACATTCTGCAATATTAACTAAATAGGCTACTGTAGCAAAATCTCTGTCAACTTTCACTTTAGCAGCCCTACACTGTGTTTCCAGAATTCAATTAAATCGTAATCTACAACAATGATTTACCTAATAAATATTACCTGTCAAATACCCGTAGATTTGTACCTCACAAATAACAAGAGTCTTCTGATCTCCAGGAATATGAACAAACACGTAACGTCCCTCCATCCCACCACAGGAGAAGTTGGTTGTATTACCAGATGGAATGGTAGAAATTTCAGCACATCTACAGACATAAAGATCACCTGTTATCTGCTTCTGTTCATGTTCATGTTATCTGCAGCCACATAAATCAAAGATAAATGTCGAAGAAAACCTCACACTGGGTTGCTGTAAAGGTGAGGGGAATTCCCGACACGAATCACCCCACCGTTTATCCAGTGATAATTGGGGCTGTCTTCATTAGTGATGGCGATCGTGTTCACTTGATATTCATGCCATAATTCCAGTCTCCACCACTGGTTGGTCCCTGTATTGGAGTGGGAACATGTGCCACTGTCACCATCGACGGCAAACTTAGCAGTAAAGTTCCCATACACGGTCGACAGGGTTGCGATTCGCCAGGATGATGTGATCTCTGGAAAATGTTTCAAGAATCAAGGCCTCTTCAGTTATTTATGGAATTCTTTATAAAACTTTTTTCAAAAGTGTTTCATTTAAATAACATTATTTATTCTGTCAGCTTCTGCTCACTTTCATAATGATGCTCTGGATTTGTTTGTCTGATGTGTTTTAGTCCTATTTAGTAATGGGTTAGTATATGAAATTATTAGAGGTGTATAATCTAAAAATTTATTAAAATACATTCTTGCAGAGCATTTGTTGTATGGACTGACACTGTTTAATTTAAAGTATTAGGCAAAAACCCTATTTTTGATTAAACCCTATGCTTTTTTATGGGTTGAAAAAAATGTTTCCCTAAAAACAAATTAAATGGCATCAAATAAAATAAATGTCATTAAACTGAAAGATTCTCACCATCTGCTCCATTTGCCATTTCTTGAATTGATAAAACCCCTGTGTAAACAACAAGATTCAAATGAACTGTAGAGATTATTTAAATGTAATGTTTATTTGAATTGCACTTGCATATCAGAACATCACTTGGTTTTCTGAGGTAGCACACTAGCTTTATTGAGGAACAAATATTTCAAGTCATTTTCACATTAATCTCTAGTGAACCAGTGACAAGCAAAAGGTGCAAAATTTGTATGATGAGAAAAAAATAAATGCAAAACATGAAAAAATGCAACATGAAATCATGAGTTCAGGCTTTATCAAAAAAAAGTGTGCTATAAACATGCACTGTAAATCCACAGTAGAGGGTGAAATGAATGCAAACTAAACTAGAAAGAGAGCAACATCGCTGCACAAAGGAAAACATTGCAGAAACCTGTGTCAATATTAGTATGAATCTAGTAAAATAGCAGATACATGAATGTTGTGCCTTACCCAGTAAGATCAAGAGGTACTTGTAGAGCTTCTTCATGGCTGATTAAAGGCAGCTGTCTTTCTCTTAGGATGAAGAGTGTGAGTGATATCAGTTACAGGACAATCTGTGTAAATGTGTATTACATGACCAATCTCATCTCTCCTCCCCTCTGTCCCAGTGACTCACCTCTCTCTCTCTGTCTTCTTAAAACTTGAAGATCATTTAACTCAATTAAATGCTTTATTTTACTTTATTTTCTAAAATGTTCCAAAAACTGCTGTATTGGTGTAAAATGTTTGTGAATCAAAAAGTTCTTATTGATTACTTTTAGATTAAGATTGAGTGCAAAAGATTACTAGTATTGTAACATATTGATAAAAAAAAATTACAAAGAGAAAGAAAATCTATTCTGTTCGTTGTTATTAACAACATGTAGTGTATTTTAAATTACATTACCTCAAGGCTTCCCAAACTGGGGTTCCTGAGTTTACAGAAAAACTAATAAATTCATAATTAATTATATCATAAAAAAATGTAAAATAACACATTGTGTGACCATTAACCAACATCAGAGAACTTAATTAAAAATCAGAAATAATGTGAATTTAGAAAGGAAAATTAAATGAAAGAAGAATTAGAGAGAATGAAAAATTATGAATGTGTAGTTTGATTACTAGGGGTGTAATGATATCAAACTTTGTGACAAAAGATCGTAGTGATATGCTATTCAGTTTCTTGGTAGGCCAAGAAAAATAGCTAAAAGGCAAAGGTGAAGAATGGTTAGAATGGTCACAAACAAACCACAGGCTAAGAACAGACTACAAACTAAGCACATTCACAGCATTCCAGGAGAAAAATCTGCTCCCTACTGTAAAATTTGGCAGAAGGTACATCATGTTGTGGGCAGTGTGGCAGAGGTACTGGAAACCTTGTCAGAGAGCTGAGGGTCACATGGATTCAACCCAGTATCAGCAGATTCTTTAAAAAAAAGTATTTTTTCCCCAAACTTTTGTGTAAAACTACACAAATGATTTAATGCATATGAAACAGTTTTGATCATTTGCCACTTGATTTCCTGCCAGCATGCTGGTCAGTGCATGATCGTTAAATGTTTTAAACTTCATTTGGCGCTGAACATGGTGCGAAATGGATGTTAATGAGTCTTTCACATTTCGTCCCCTTTGGCGATGCACCTGGAGAATCTCTTTGCCTGCTTATACAACTCCATCTGTCATGTTTACATAATTTACATAATCCGAACAAAGTTTCTTCTGGATACATGTTGATATTTGTCAGTTCACAATTTGTCAGTTTAGAGTTACTATACAGAAAAAGGACATTTTTAGATTTTAGTGTAAAAATAGGTTGCAAATACAAGGAGTTTTGTTAGTGGTTGTCCGCTTATTCATATTATTCATATTCAATATTATTCATATATCCGCAGCACTCAAGATGGTGAAATGCACATAACCAGCTCTAAAGTCACATATACTGTATCCCAAAGGATATTTTCTGCATTATGACCTTAATACATTTTTATTTGTAATCTGAAAAGTATAGATAAATCTAGGGCAGCATGATTTGTTTTGCAAACTGTCTTAGCACTGACTGAAGGGGGAAATAAACAAATAACGCCATAATGCAAATGAGAAAAATAAATCCAACACATCTTTCTCTGAAACCCAAACAGATATAAACTAAAGAATGACAGTTTCTGAAAGCAAAAGTACACAGATGTGTTCACAAGGTTTTTTTTTTTTTTTTTTTTATGGGATCACTGTTACCATTAGTTCATGCATTAGGTATCATGATGACCTCACATTTACAAAATTCATTAATGTGGGTTAATGTGGTTTTATACATTAAGCATTTCAAATTAAGTTTAAATTAATATTAGTTATGAATAAGCATAAATTAACAGTGAAAAATACTTATAAATTAACCTTACTTATAAATTAATACTTTTAAATTAACCTTCTCTAAACACACACATCCAAGGCAATCTACAGATCTCTATAACTATAAACAGAAATAACTTAAACCTCCTTGTTTTATTAAGGAAGTTTGTAATAATTACTGTCAATTAAATAGAAAAACAAGCTATGTAATGATTGTGATATATATATATATATATATATATAGATACTAGCCTTATCTCCAAATGACTACAGCCCCATCGACTCCCTCTGCCAATGCATTGATGAAATTAACAGTTGGATGTGCCAAAACTTTCTTCAGTT
>JAFVLL020028244.1:0-12986 GCA_021397915.2 Tor tambroides
CCTTCTGCCTGTTTTACCGACCTCTGTTTAAAGTCTTGACCTCTAATAAACTTCCGCTTATGGATTCTAATCAAACTCCAGCGTCTCTGTTACAGTAACATTAAAACCAAGCATGTATTTCTGATAAGCAAAATGTCACTTCTAATATAAAAACAGGAAAATGGTAGTGCCGTAAATGGTCAAATAGCCTACATTATATACAATTAAATTACCTCATCTTTTGCGGTCACAACTGACTGCATCCCGTGCATTTGACAGGATGCCCACTGAGTATGCTGCTTTAGCAAATCGCGCTTCTGTTCATCTTTAAAGTAGATTTGTAGCACTTATATCATGAGTAAATATTGACACCAACTGTACATTTTTTGTACTGTACACTGACTGTTTGATTTAAGAAACTCTCTTCGATACAGACACACCCTGTGCGAGTTATTGTTTTTCATGTTTAAAATACGAGAAAGGATGCAATTTTCCTTGAATATCCAAATGATTGCAAATTACATGATTTTATACAACAGTTCTACAAAAAAGGTGATATTAAGTGAACATTTTACATTTTAAATGTAGCCTACATTTTAAACACAATATCAATATTGTTTGTTGTATTTTGCAATGAAATAATAGTTCCAACGAAATCCGCAACATCTGGTGTGCTCCAAGCAACATACAGTGGTGTTTCGTTAATGAATCTGCGGCTTTGAACGATTCAGAGAGTCAGTGATTAATAACCCTTTCATAACTACAGCCTTTCGATTCGTTACTGAATGAATGAATGAATGAATGCCGCGACGCCTCTCTCATTAAGATAGTGACTTGCTGCCACCTACTGGCGGTTTTATTTTTAAATCTACAAGTATATAAAGCCTCTATAAAGGTAAGAAAAATGCACCTGTAAATCAGTTTAAGGGGGAAAATGTCCTTCAATAAAAAAGGTGTGACTGCGGTCTAAGTGGAAGAGAGGGGGTACGCAGAATAATCTTAAATGCCCCAGGGGGTACGCCGCTGTAAAACGTTTGAGAACCACTTATACAAACTGCAAGCCACGGAAGCAGTGGCGCCGGCGCCTCTGATCAAAGTCTACACCAGGGATCCTCAGATATGGCCCACGAGATCCACTTTCCTGCAGAGTTTAGCTCTAACCCTAATCAAACACACCTGTGCATGCTAAGCATTGTCTTCAGAATCATTAGAAAATCACAGGTAGGTGAGTTTTATCAAGGTTGGAGCTAAACTCTGCAGCGCATTGCCCCTCCAGGGCAAGATTTGAGGAACCCTGGTCTACACTCTGCATGACGCTGTGCAGGCACAGAACAATAGGCTACGGGGTAGAGAGAATCTACAAATATTGTTTGCTTGGATACAAACACTTCGAAACGCACAATATTCATAAAAAGAAATTCTGTGTAAGCCTATGCACAATTTGCAACCCGAACATGACCGCCGCAACCTCAAACTTCATTCACTACATGTAGGCTGCAGTAAAACGGTTTCTTATGGATAGTTTGACAAATATCTACAGATTATAAAGATATTTGTTATATGTAGCATGTGTTTTATAATTGTCTTAGATCCCCATTAATTATTAACCTTGTTAATAATAATTAATATCAAGTTTTGTAGTTTATGTGATTAATGCCAAATTTTAATTTAACTGACATTTTTTCGTTTGTCTTTTAATCTTTTTTATAATGAACATGTTGATTGATAACTAGGAGAAGAATAGAGTAAACCTTACAGTTACCTACACAATGTGTGATTGATGTGAATAAAATCTGTCATATGTTTCTGTTATTATTATTGATAAGCATAAATATGGCATTATAAAACTGATAGCATTTGTTTATGCATCACAATTTTGCATTTATCATCAGCTGTTCAACATTTGTATCCTTATACAAATTGTTAAATTGTTAGAATTTATGAAATTATTGATATAATAATTTAGAATTGTATTAATAATACATTTGCATATTGTTATTATAAAAAGTGTATATTTAAGAAATTGAATCATCTATGATGGATAAATAATTAATTTTGTTATAAATATAACCTCTTGATTCTGGTACCCACCTCTGCTAAATATGTTTCTGATCTGCACAACTCGATTTGCTTCACCTGAATGTCACACATCTTACTGGAGAACCATTTGAGCAGGCAATTCACTCTCCTCAACTTATAATCAGAGGGAAAAGTTGTTCACTATACCAAAGACCATTTCTGACCCAGGAAAACCCTTAATGTTTCAAGGCAGTCAGACAGATAAATTAAAAGTGTATTTCACCCAAAAATGTAAATTCTGTCATCATTTACTCTCCCCTCATGTTATTCCTAACCTTTATGATTTTCTTTCTTGCATGAAACAAAAAAGAAAATGTCTTTTGTCCACTGTAATGAAAGGCAATGGAAATCAAATCAAGCTCTATTTTGATCACCATTGACACTCATTATATATGGACAATAACTTTCTTCACAATTTCTTTTGTAACATGGAAAAAAGAGAGTCACAGTTTGGAACAACATATGTATCATGGATTCACCAGGCTCCCCCGTCTCTCACTCACACGCACACACACACACACACACACACACACACACATTTTATTTATTACAATTTTTCACTTCTGAAAAGTGAAAAGTTTATACAAATTGTATGTGACTGTTCAGATTTACTGCAGTGAATAAATGCCATTAAAAGATAATAAAAGATAAATAAAAGATTTAAAGTTCAGTGAGTTTTAAAATCAGCAGTAAACAGTGATACTGTTTATTGCTGATTTTAAAGCTTACTGAAATTTAAATAATTTGGATATCTACAGTTTTGCATATATACACAATATAAAATTGGCCCCTCTCTATTAATTGTTGCCCCTCTTGTGCCCCCTAGTTGAAAAAATCCTAGAATCGCCTCTGCCCCCGTCCCAACTATTTTGAGACCTGTAGCAGGCATCAAATTTGAAATGAGCTCATTTTGTGCATAAAATTGTAAAAATTTCTCAGTTTAAACATTTGTTATGTTATCTATGTTCTATTGTGAATAAAAATATTGGCTCATGTGATTTGAAAGTCTTTTAGTTTTCATTTTATTCAAATTTAAAAAACGTCCCAACATTTCCGGAATTCGGGTTGTACATCTAACACCAACAAATATGTATGTTTGTGTACAAGTAATATATTATTGTAAATATATGTCATGCGCATTTATATCGATCCTAAAACCCATCAATACATGATGGTATTATATAAATAAATTCAAAAGATAGACATTTAAAAATGATTACAAAAGCATACATAAACATACAGATTTTTTTGTATATATATATATATATATATATATGTAGCTTTAATTAAGTTGCATATATAAATAGCATATATTTGTTGACATGTATGGTTGCTACATATAATATCATAGAAAAATCATCATATAGATATTATTAACATATAAACATATTTATGTGTAAATTTTACTTTAATCTCCATCCACCTGGAGAATGTCTAGTCAAGTCACCTTTATTTCTATAGCGCTTTGTACAGTCCAGATGATGTCAAAACAGCTTTAAAGTGTTAAACAGGAAAATTGTCATGTGTGCTCTGTGTCTGTCCTTGGACTTTTATGTTTAAGTGTTTCTCTGCCCTGGCGTTCCTGTCTTCACTTCCTGAGTTTAGTTCCTGTTTCCTTAGTCTGCTTGTTTGTTTCTATGGTTACCCTTGTGTGTTTCTATGACAATTGCCCACGCCCCATTGTTATCTCGTTTAGCTTGTCTGTCTGTGTGTATTTAAACAGCTTGGTTTTCACTTGAGTTTGCTGGTCGTTGTTTCATGCTTCCCTGTATTGTTCCCTAGATGTTCCTGGCTCTCTTTGTGAGGATTATATGAGTTTTTCTGAGTTTTTGCCTTTTCTTAATTAAAGTTGTGCGTGCAAGTGGATTCTCTCTCTGCCTCATCCCTACGTTACAGAACAACCAGCCAACTATGAATCCAGCAGCACAAATTATATGTCTCCATCAAGGAGATCAGCCCATCGAGGACCACGTAACGGACTTTGAGCTAGCACATTTGCCTAGTATGGACAAGGTATGCCTGATGATATTTTTTGTGGTGGCCTATCTGAGCCACTCTGTTCCAGAGTCTTGATCCATCATGGCCGCCATTCCAGAGCCTGCTCACATCAAGCCTGCCAATCCAGAATCTTGTCATGTCTCAGCTGATCTTCCTGAGTCAAGTAAGTTGATCGTCATGTGTCAAGTCAAGTCACAGCTGATCTTCATGAGTCAAGTCATTAACGAGTCATTAACATTTAACAGTTTTTTCAATATTCCCAACTGGCATCCAGCGTGGAGGATCCACCGCTGGTGTCAGCAGCCACAGCTGGTTTCCCCAAACCCACTCACTCTAGCCCTCCGGTTCCTGAACTGATTCCCCTGTCTGAAGCGCTTCCCATGATGGGGGTTGCCTTTTGATTTGTTTGTGCTGCATACACCACCACAGAACCTCCCGAGGTGGTGGCTAATGCTGCAGAACCTCCAGAGGTAGTGGCCCTCGCTGCTGTGTTCCTCGAGGCAATGGCGCCCACTGCAGAACCTCCTGAGGCGGCGGTGCTCACTTCAGCTCCTTGTGTGGTGGTGGCGCCCAGCAATGATCTCTTTGCCTGTCCTGTCATGGCTATGGAGGCCATCTGTGAACTCTCTGCCTGTCCTGTCATGGCTATGGAGGTCGTCTGTGATCTCTCTCTGCCTGTTCTGTCACGGCTATGGAGGCCGTCTGTGATCTCTCTCTGCCTGTCCTGTCACGGCTATGGAGGCCATCTGTGATCTCTCTCTGCCTGTCCTGTCACGGTTATGGAGGCCGTCTGTGATCTCTCTCTGCCTGTCCTGTCATGGCTATGGAGCCCGTCTGTGAATTCCTTGCCTGTCCTGTCATGTCTATGGAGGCCGTTTGTGATCTCTCTCTCTCTCTGCCAGTTCTGAACCGGCCATGGAGGCCAATTATGAACTATTGTCCTGTCCTGACCCAGCCGAAGAGGCTGTCTTTGAATTATCAGCCTTGTCTGTCATTGCCAAAGAGGCCACTAATGAACTGTCCGTCTGTCTAGTCGCAACAAAGGAGTCTGATTTCGAACTGTCTGCCTGTCTGAATGCTGCTAATGAATCTGATTTCGAACTGTCTGCCTTACCAACTTCTGTCAATGAGTCTAATTATGAACTGTCAGTCTATACAGGATCAGTCCATGAATCTGTTTTTGAATTATCTGCCAATACATCCAGTTTTGAACTGTCTGCCTATCTGATTTCAGTTAATGAACCTGATCTTGAACTTTCTGTCAGTCCTGTTTTAGTCAATGAGTCTGATGTTGAATCATCTGCCTGTCCAGTTTCTATTAATGGTTCTGAGTGAGAATGGTCTCCTTATCCAGTTTCAGTCACTGACATGTCTGCCTGTCCAGTTTCTATTAATGGTTCTGAGTGAGAATGGTCTCCTTATCCAGTTTCAGTCACTGACATGTCTACCAGTCCAGTTTCAACTAATACATTTAATTTTGATCTGTCTGTCTGGATTCTGCTGTTGAGGTTGGTTTTGAACTGTCGGTGAATGAGTCTAATTTTGAACTGTCTGCCCATCCTGTTTTCCCTAATGAATCGAATTATGGACTGTCTGCCTGTCCAGTTCTCCCAAATGTGTCTGATTTTGAACCGTTTATCTCTACCGCTTCAGCCAATTCATCTATGTTTGGACCTTATGTATGTCCAGTAACTGCCAAGGAAGCCATCAATGTACTTTTAATACTGTCTGTCATGGCCAAGGAGATTATTGATGAACTCTGTGCCTTCTACCTCGGTCTTTGGGGCCATAAGTACACTGTCTGTTTCCTGTGTTTCAGTTCCTCCGAGGTCTCAGCCCTGGTTTCCTCATCTGTCTGCTCCTCCGTGGTTGTCTTCTGCAACATCTGCTCCACTTTGGGGGTCTTCCCTGCTCTGGTGGTCTTCTGCTCTGTCTGCTGCTCCGTGGTTGTCTTCTGCTCCGCCGTGGAGGTCTTCTGCTCTGCCGTGGTGGTCTTCAGCTCCTCCTGC
This sequence comes from Tor tambroides, assembly GCA_021397915.2. Lineage (NCBI taxonomy): Eukaryota > Metazoa > Chordata > Actinopteri > Cypriniformes > Cyprinidae > Tor > Tor tambroides. The sequence goes on from JAFVLL020028244.1 coordinate 6,066, forward strand.
TCCACCCTGGTGCTCGTTTTCTGCACCATCTGCTCCACTTTGGGGGTCTTCCCTGCTCTGGTGGTCTTCTGCTCCGTCTGCTGCTCCGTGGTTGTCTTCTGCTCCGCCGTGGAGGTCTTCTGCTCAACCGTGGTGGTCTTCAGCTCCGCCTGCTCCACCCTGGTGCTCTTCAGCTCTGCCCTGGGGGTCCTCAGCTCAGCTCTGGTGAACCTCGCCTCTGCCTTGGCTCCCTGCTCCATCGATCCTGCCTCAGTCCCCAGGTCCTCTTCCTGCACATGGACCTGGCCCTCCGTCCCTCCCCCGTTCCGCATCCGCTCCACCACCCTCCTGGACTGTGTCATTTTAGGAGCATCTGGAATCTGCTCCTTAAAGGGGGGGCTCTGTCATGTGTGCTCTGTGTCTGTCCTTGGACGTTTATATTGAAGTGTTTCTCTGCCCAGGTGTTTCTGTCTTCACTTCCTGAGTTAAGTTCCTGTTTCCTTAGTCTGCTTGTTTGTTTCTGTAGTTACCCTTGTGTGTTCCTATGACAATTGCCCACGCCCCATTGTTATCTCATTTAGCTTGTCTGTCTGTGTGTATTTAAACAGATTGGTTTTCACTTGTGTTTGCTGGTCGTTGTTTCATGCTTCCCTGTATTGTTCCCTGGATGTTCCTGGCTCTCTCTGTGAGGATTGAGTTTTTCTGAGTTTTTGCCTTTTCTTAATTAAAGTTGTGCGTGCAAGTGGATTCTCTCTCTGCCTCATCCCTACGTTACAGAACAACCAGCCAACTATGAATCCAACAGCACAAATTATATGTCTCCGTCAAGGAGATCGGCCCATCGAGGACTACGTGTTGGACTTTGTTGAGCTTGCACATTTGACTAGTATGGACAAGGTATGCCTGATGATATTTTTTCGTGGTGGCCTATCTGAGCCACTCAGCTCACTCATGCCTTTGCATGATCCTCACTGGACTCTGCAGTTTTACATTGATCTGGCACTCTAACTTACAATCAAGATGGCGCCGCAGATGGCAGCTATTGTGCGTTGCTCTTCAGTGTTTGTACTGTTTTTGTTTGTTTTTCCTGTTTTTTGTTACTCAAATACGATCAGTTTTACCAGGGATGACCTGCTGAACATTCGGCAGAACACACCACAAAATCTTTTACCGGATTTTGATTATTCGGACGTTTTGCTGGACATTGTAGTTGGCGGAGCCGTAGTTCTGGTCAAACACTTCAGGACGCGCAGATGGGGGAAGCGAGCTGGTGCGCTTTTGAAGCTTCGTCAGCGCAGATTTCAAACGGCGTTGCCTAGTATCCATCTGGCGAATCTCTGCTCTCTACCCAGCAAAACGGACAAACTCCTTCTGCTTTCCCGGACAAACAGGGATTTTTCTAACTCTGCTGCTCTGTGTTTCATGGAAACCTGGCTGAATGGCGACATACCGGACAGCGTGCTACATCTGGCTAACTTCACACTGATCAGAGCAGATCGCGACGCGGCGGGACGTGCTTTTACATCAATAAGAGGCGGTGTACAGATGTAACTGTGTTAAAGAAGATGTGCTGTTCAGATCTAGAAACGCTTTTCATTAACTGCAAGCCGTTCTATTCGGCGTGGGAGATTTGTTCATTCATTCTCGTGAGTGTCTACATTCCACCGCAAGCGCATGTGTGCTCGGCTTTACAGAAACTCGCTGATCAGATCACAGACACAGAACAACAACACCCGGACACTGTTTTAATCATTCTCGGGGACTTTAATAAAGCAAATCTCTCCCACGAACTGCCAAAATACATACAGCATGTTACATGTCCCGCCAGAGACAGTAATATATGGGATCACTGTTACACAACAATAAAAGATGCATATCACTCTGTCCCACAGGCAGCTTTAGGATTCTCTGATCACTGTTTGGGTCATCTTATTCCAACCTACAGGCAGAAACTTAAATCTGCAAAGCCTGTATTAAGAACTGTTAAAAGATGGACTAATGAAACAGAGCGGGATTTACAAGCCTGTTTCGACCTCACTGATTGGACTGTTTTTGAAGCTGCTGCCACCGATCTGGATGAGCTCACAGAGACTGTAACATCTTATATCAGTTTCTGTGAGGATATGTGCATTCCTACCAAGACTCATTTAACCTACAACAATGACAAACCATGGTTCACTGCTAAACTCAGACAGCTCCGTCAGGCCAAAGATGCTTACAGGAATGGGGACAGAGTCTTGTATAAACAGGCCAAATACACACTGGAAAAGGAGATCAGAGTGGCAAAGAGGAATTATTCTGACAAGCTAAGGAACAAATTCTCTTCCAGTGATTCTGCTTCAGTGTGGAAAGGTATGAAAGATATCACCAGTTACAAGACACCATCCCCCAGCACTCTGGAGAATCAACAACTGGCAGACGATCTGAATGAGTTCTACTGCAGGTTTGAAAAAACACCCCACACCCGCCCTGAACACCTCTCCACACAACCATTCACACCTCCAGCAACCCCCCTCTCCCCCACACCTACAATTCAGATCAGCAAAGACGAGGTGCGCCAGGTCTTCAGAAAGAACAAAAGAAGGAAAGCACCAGGCCCAGACGGTGTGTCACCAGCCTGCCTAAAAATCTGTGCTGACCAGCTGGCCCCCATCTTCACACAGATCTTCAACAGATCACTGGAGCTGTGCGAAGTCCCCTCATGCTTAAAACGCTCCACCATCATCCCCGTCCCAAAGAAACCCAAAATTACTGGACTTAATGACTACAGACCTGTGGCTCTAACGTCCGTGGCCATGAAATCATTCGAAAAACTGGTTTGCGAAGCATCTGAAGGACACCACTGGTCCCTCACTGGACCCCCTGCAGTTTGCCTACAGAAAAAACAGGTCTGTGGATGATGCAGTCAACATGGGACTGCACTTCATCCTGCAGCATCTGGACAGACCAGGGACTTATGTGAGGATCCTGTTTGTGGACTTCAGCTCCGCTTTTAACACCATCATCACGGACACCCTTCAGAACAAACTGACACAGCTCTCGGTCCCCACCTCTGTCTGTCAGTGGATCAACAGCTTCCTGACAGACAGACAGCAGTCAATAAAGCTTGACAGTACATCCAGCACACGCACCATCAGCACTGGAGCTCCTCAGGGCTGCGTTCTCTCCCAGCTCTTCTCCTCCTACACAGGAATGACTGCACATCTAAAGACCCCTCTGTCAAGCTCCTGAAGTTTGCAGATGACACCACACTGATCGGCCTCATCCAGGACGGTGACGAAGTCTGCTTACAGACAGGGGTTGAGGCTACAACTGTCTGGTGCAGTCTTAACAACCTGGAGCTCAACACGCTCAAAACTGTAGGTGATGTGGACTTCAGGAGAAACCCCCCTGCTCTCCCCCCACTCACCATCATGAACAGCACTGTGACTGCAGTGGAGTCATTCAGATTCCTGGGCACCACCATCTCCCAGGACCTGAAGTGGGACAATCACATTGACTCTATTGTGAGAAAGGCCCAGCAGAGGTTGTACTTCCTTCACCAGCTGAGGAAGTTCAACCTGCCACAGGAGCTGCTGAAACAGTTCTACTCTGCCATCATCGAATCCGTCCTCTGCACTTCAATAACTGTCTGGTTCAGCTCAGCTACCAAATCTGACCTCAGAAGTCTACGGAGGGTAGTCCGGACTGCTGAGCGAATCATTGGTACAACCCTCCCCACTCTTCAAGAACTGTACTTATGCAGAGTGAGCAAAAGGGCTGGTAAAATCACTCTGGACCCCTCACATCCAGCACACTCCCTCTCTGAACTGTTACCGTCTGGTCGATGCTACAGAGCTCTGAGCACCAGAACGACCAGACACAGAAACAGTTTCTTCCCTCAGGCAATCCATCTCATGAACACTCGACAATAAGCACTTAGAACACACAAGTCTATTATTTATTCACCACACTTCCCCTTTTTTTTTTTTTTTCTCCCCATTTCATATTTGCACATATCAGACCTGTACACACATTTGTCTAATATATTTGCACATATTTACACATATTTGCACATATCAGACCTGTACATACATAATTGTCTATATTATATATTGTGTTTTGCTGTTTTGTTTATATATTTGTGTTTTACTACTCTTTTATTATCTGTGTCCTGTCCTGTTGCTGTCTTTCTGTTGCACTGTAGAGCTTCTGTCACTATAACAAATTCCTCGTATGTGCAAGCATACTTGGCCAATAAAGCTCATTCTCTTCTCTCTTCTCTTCTCTCTAACTGAGCAGCTCAGTTCTCAGAGGAGGAACAAGATGGCCGCCGTTCCAGAGCCTGCTCACATCAAGCCTGCCAATCTAGAACCTTGTCACATCTCAGCTGATATTCCTGAGTCAAGTAAAGTCTCTCTGTGAGGATTATGAGTTTTTCTGAGTTTTTGTCTTTTCTTAATTAAAGTTGTGTGTGCAAGGGGATTCTCTCTCTGCCTCATCCCTACGTTACAAAAATAGTGCGTCAATAATGCAAACAAAATTCAGCTCTTCTGTAAAGCAGCTCTAAAAAAAAAGTACAATAGCAAACAGTCAATATTTCAGTTCAAGTCAGTTCATTGTTGAGGCAGTGATGTCGTCATCCAGCTCAGTTTAGTTCAAATAGTATCTCTGCAATCAATTTGACAACCAGAAATTAAGAAGTAATTAAGAATGTAAATGTGTGAAAATTATAAATGGCCTTTTTATTAGGTAACATATATGCCAATATCACTCTTGATTGGTCTTTTGGTTGTGCACAGTTTTTCCATTTCTTTGATATAAATAAATAATTCCATTAAGTCATTATATCTAATACTTCAATACCTAATCACATACACATCACATACTCCACTGCATATTTCAGTTTGGACAAATGCTGATTCATAATTGTGTAACTGCCAAGCTTTTGGATGAACCCCTTTGGTTCCAGCCTAGATCTTCAAGTTATCTTCAGCCTCAACACTACCTAGACTGTTCATTTCACAGATCAGCCTTTCATGAATGATGAATGCTATTGTCTTTCCACACAGAAACAAACGCAACCAGGAGCAGAATAGATTCCACACACCATTCAGGAGATCTGTGTGCGAAACGTTAGTTCACACTGAACTAAAACATTTACACAGATTCAGAAGTTAAGAATGTTTAGTCATACTGCTCAATCAAATGCATTTCAGGTGATCGTCTCAGCCACAGGTTAAGTCCTTTACACTCTAATCCTTCACTGTAAAAAAAATCAGTAAAATTTACGGTAAAAAAATGGCAGCTGTGGTTGCCAGAATTTTACCGTAAAAAAATACAGTAGCATACGGTATTTTAGGTTTTATGGTTTTAACTTAAATTTACAGTTAAATGCCGTAATTTCATTAACTGATACAGTATAATGTTAATAAACTAACCTATTGAAATACTGGAATCTGTTTTGTACCTTTATAATACGCTGATAACCACTAAAAGCAGGTGTTGATGAGAGTCACATGATGAACCAAAGCCTATCACAAGCAGCTTTTATATACTAACATATATAGAAGGCGCACAGTGTCATTCACACAAACACTAAACACCATCATGGTAACACACGAAACTGAAATAATGAAATAAACATTAATTTAACAACGTTAGATGTAACATACATCCCTAATGTACAAAACTGATAAGAAAAAACTAAGAAGAAACATAGTTATTTCAACAAAAAAACATCAAATTTGAAATGTAACACAGGGAATTCCGGGAATATCAATTTATGGTTATTCACTGTAAATTATACGTTCTTTTTCACTTCCAAAACAGTATACTACCGTAAAATTACATGTAACTTCCAATACAGTTTTTCACCGTATATAGTATGGGAACTTACCGTTAACCATTTAACAGGTTTTTACTGTAGCATTTTTACAGTGTTTTACCATTAAATTCACGGTAAGTTTTTACAGTGATTTTTACTTCTCCCTTCACTTTAGAGTAGTCCAGTAGTCCTGTCTGTGGTGATTTGATGAAAGTCGTTTCTCTTTCAGACGTTTTCACATTGTTTTATCTAAAGTTGTTGCATACAAACACAATGAAGCTCTGTATGTGTTGAACTAAACAGACAGTGGCCAAACATATAGCAGTTAAAGAGAGCGGCTGGTTCCTCCCGGCCTGAAGATAAATCCTGGATCTGTTCGCTGTAGATCTTTTAGGACACACAGACAGACTGTGGGACATCTGGAAACATATTCAGCGTGATTGATTTCCAGCTCTCTCAATCGTGGGTCTATTAGTCGTGGTTATCTGTGTTCTCGTGACGGTAGATTTGTTTTCCCAGTGGGTACAGCGATGAATGACTGCTGAAACACTGGTGCAGACCAGACTGATTGGGAACAAGGGACACATCTCACAAGCAAAGCTTGAAAAACCACAGCACAACAGCTGAATATGAAGCAGAAACTCACATCTCTTCAAGTACGAAGGCAGCTGAGTCCCAGAGTTGACTCCACAGAGAACAACGGCCCTTTTGGAGCATGAGTCGACATCTCCTCATCAAACCCTGTTCGGATGACAGCTGTGCTTCCACATGACTGTTATCTTAGTTATCTTACAATCCACGGTGGAAATCTAGAAGATGAAATCCTGAATACGTGCGCACCTTATTTATTAAAGCACCAATAGCTGCTCATCACCACTAACCCTAAAATCAACCCTCAAGCAATTCATGCAATTAAACTCTTTTGGTGTGCCTTATAATCAACATATTTTAATGTAAATTATATTAATAAGCAATGATGTTTCTATTTTGAAATATGTTTTGTAGCAGCATTTTGAGGTTGAATGTTATGGTGTTGAAGATCGGTGAAATATGACTTGTTTATTAGCAAATATCATGTCACCATGTATCAGAGATACTCTTACACTTCAAACATCTGTCATCCCCCCCCCCCCCCC
>JAFVLL020028245.1:0-13938 GCA_021397915.2 Tor tambroides
TGAACTTCAGCCTCTGATTGCTGGTGAGATCATGATCTGATGCTTCTCAATGGGCAGGATTATATATATATATATATATATATATATATATATACACACACACTCTCACACACACACACACACTCACACAGGATCTTTCCACCCTCGTTCTCCTATTTCAGTAGCGGCTCAGTATTATCAGTATTTGGAGTGAAGGCAGCGTTGAGATGCATGAAGGCGCTGACATGTTGATTTAGTCGCAGTTACACCAGCAGAGGTGGCGACTTGGACGAGAGCCAGGCCTGTTTTCTCATTGGACGCTCTTTGGATGGGCTTCACTTATTTTTAGGGTTCTTTTCCTGTGTTTTTTCTCTGGATGTCTGACAGCCAGCTTGCACACCTATTCATAAACGCTCTTCCTCCGGCTTTCAGTGGAACGCCGTGATTCAGATTCACCGCTGAAATAAGCTTCTAGTGTCTCATGAAGTTTTCTCATAGGATTAGAGACACAAATCCCTGTTATTTGCAGAGAGACTATTAGACGTGAAGCAGAAATAGTAGCTAGTTTTAAACAATGTCTGTATTATAATCTGATGATTTTCACCTCTTAACATTCCATACAAATCACACAACAACATCATACCAATATAAACTTTATTTTTCACTTTTTTGTTTTTTCTCAAGATTATGATATTTCTATAGATTTGAGGCCCTTTTTTACAAATAGTCTAATGTTGACTGCATACATCAAGCTCTGTTAAAAGAAACAGATCTTTAATGAGTTTCATTAAAAGATTGCTTGCTTTAATGTGGTTCATTTATGGAAAATGCAAAGTAATTTCAACCCTGTTTCTGCATTATCTTGCCCCATTACAAAAACAAGTGTATTCCTTCAAATTATGGTGCATAGGTGGTGTTATTTAAATAACTCATTCAGTCCCCCATTTTTACAAATATTCTAGTGCATTCATCAAGCTCCATTACCAAAGTTATTGTAAGAAAATGATCATTTGTCTTTCATTTATATGAAATCCACAATCTGTAATTTCAGCACTTTTATCCATTCTGACTCTCCAAACTGTTAAAAGCTGAGGGTTTTAATGTTTACTTGGAGTAAACTGCATGACAGTCGAACAAATCAGGGTTTAAAACTCTATTCAGACCATATTTTCCCCCCAAATTTTGGGAAATGTTATCTGAAATGAATAGTCAATTCAGTTGTATTTGCATTTAGCACATTAGAGCTGGTTGATAATTATAGTTGCATTTTGCAACAAAATAAAAACTGAAGCAGTTGAGCTTTGCTGTATAGTATACATTGCTTTGCTTGAGTGTTCTGTATGTATGCAGGTAAAATTGCATGTACTTCTACATATAACTTTATATAAAGAGCTCTGTGACCAGCATTGGGGGTAACACATTACAAGTAACGCGAGTTACGTAATCAGATTACTTTTTTCAAGTAACTAGTAAAGTAAATATTTTTTTCAAATATAAGTACAATGTAAAAACATGTATGTACACCATAAATGCATTGTATCAGATTATTAATTTAAATGTAAGTACATAGTAGTTAAGGCCACCTAATATAAAGTGGGACCATGCAATATTGTAATGCATTACTTTTAAAAGTAATTTCCCCCAACACTGTCTGATAATATAGTCATGAGCAGCATACACTTGTGTGCTGTTTAGTTTGACCTCCTAAACCTGATGGAGGTTTTCTGAAGATCCAGCGCCTCCTTTCACGGATCATTAGTTGAAAAGAAGCAGTTTTAGAGTCTCGGGGCTTGTTTATCTCAGAGGAGGGTCTGGAGACGCTGGTCACTCCAGCTCTGAGGCGCCGGGTTCACCGGCCAGACTGCGCTCGGGTTACACTGCAGACCGCTGCTGATTACAGCCTGAGCTGCAGAGGGGCTCGCCGCTAATTGGAAACACATTAGCACGCGGGGTTAAGAGCGGGATTAGACGGCCCGATGCAAAATGGAGGCCATTTGAAGGGATTTGTTTTGATGCCCCCAGAGAGGACGGCTAATTATTCACTGGGGCTGCTGGGAGTTCAGCGTAACAGGTTACAGGAGCCCATATCCCAGGATGATTCTCATCAGCGGCCCAACACTTACCCATAACACAGCGGTTCTCAGTTCCACACTGCAAAAATGCTTTTCTTACTTGGATTTTTTGTCTTGTTTCCAGCCAAAATATCAAAAAAAATTGTAAATCAAGGATTTTCTAGAGAAGTAAAAATGATTGTCTTGTTTTCAGAAAAAAAACAAGTCAAAATTAAGTGAGTTTTTGTTTAGAGCAAACAAAATAGTCTGCCAGTGGGGTAAGCAAAATAATCTTATTTCAAACAGAAAACAAGATTATTTTGCTTACCCCACTGGCAAAATCCTTCTTGATTTATGAATTTTTAGATATTTTGACTAGAAACAAGACAAAAAAAATTAAGAAAAAGTAAGAAAAGCATTATCCATTTTTCTTTTATGCCAAAAATCATTAGGATATTAAGTAAAGATCATGTTCCATGAAGATATTTTGTAAATTTCCTGTCGTAAATATATCAAAACTTCATTTTTGATTAGTAATATGCATTGCTAAGAACTTTATTTGAACAACTTTAAAGGTGATTTTCTCAATATCTAGATTTTTTTGCACCCTCAGATTCCAGATTTTCAAATATTGTCCTATCCTAACAAACCATACACCAATGGAAAGATTATTTATTCAGTTTTCAGGTGATATAGAAATCTCAATTTCAAAAAATTGACCCTTATGACTGGTTTTGTGGTCCAGGGTCACATATTATGTCACACTTCACACTCCTCTAGTGAGTTTCATCTGTGTGTGAAGACGCTGCAGGCCATGGTGTATATGTGATATGATACGTGAAATATGTGAATGAATCTTCCAAAGTGAAGTAAACATCAATGGATTCCCCATGCTTTAGGGGAGTAGGGAGCAATGAACACTGTGTAGGGAACACAGTTCATTCATGGAGCTCTCTTCTAACAAGCGGATTATCAGGTGTGTTAAACAAGAGAGACATGCAAGGTAAATAATGTAACATGTAATGCAGTGGCTTTTCATTATGACGACACTAAGGTCCCATCTGGTAACGAAGAGCAGCTATTGTCCTGATGCGTTTCTTCTCATTTGTCCTGACTAATTGATTCTGCTGTTTTTAGCAGATGATTTATTTCCTGCATTCTGAAGTGGGTCTTGGTTTCATTATGGACCATTTCATACATCATATCTGAGAAATGAAGTGCTGTAATGTTTTAATGAATTCGCAGGAGGTCTTAATGAAAGCTTTCACCCATTTATGTGATGGAAAGCAGCGCTGAGGTCAGTGGAGAGCAGAGCGCTCCCCTCCTGCTGAACCGCGGGTCATATGACACTCGAGCTGAGGCAAGAGGTCGAAGGTCAGTCTCTTACGAGCCCACGGTCCGATGAGGAACCCCACAGCAGCGGGAGATCCTCTGTAGTGTGATAGCTGACCTACATGTGCTCCACGCTGGACATCAGCTCCTTCATCTGAGCACTGCTCCATGAACAAAGATGACTACAGCTCACAGCATCTTGATGGTGGCATCTGTCAGGTTTTCCCTCTGTTTGTTTGATTCATGCATCTACAGATGGATGGATTTTTGCATATTTCACCCTAAAATCAAAAGAAATTAATAAGAAGTGAAATTTTTTGTAAACAAAGGCCCATTAGTTTGTTTGTTTTAGTTGTGATAGTATTTTTGTGACTATTGTCACATTTAACCACAAAATAATACCAAAATAATCATTACTTCAATGCCTAAAAAGCTTTCATACGTTGTATGCATTTACCAGTTAAACGGAGTGTTGTTGTTTTTTGTTTTGTTTTTTTCTTTCTCTCATGCTCACCTTTTGTTTTTATGAAGTCTTTCATGCTCATCAAAGCCGTATTTATTTAACTGAATACAGTAATATTGTGAAATATTATTACAATTTAAAACAGCTGTTTTCTATGTGAGTATGTGTTAAACTGTAATTTATTTCTGTGATCAAATCTGTATTTTCAGCATCATTACTCTAGTCTTCAGTGTCACATGATCCTTCAGAAATCGTTTCTGATTATTATTATCAATGTTGAAAACTGCTGAATATTTTTGTGGAAACCCCTGATACATTACTATTTAAAACTAAAAAAGGGAAATACATTAATACTTTTATTCAAGGCTGCATTAACCTCTTAACAGTCACCCTGTCCACCCTGTGGGACGCCTAAGTTTACTTCACTATATTACAATAAATCCTAATCTAATCATGACAAACTATATATCGTTGGAAAGGTCGAAGGTCTCAAAATCATATTACAAAATGTTTTCATTCATGAATTATAGCAATTTAAGTTTGGATAGTGCATTTTCAGGTCTGTGTTCAAAAATGGGGGTGATAGTTCAAGGGTTAAATTGATGAAAAGTGATGATTTATAATAAACTCATCACCAAACACCAATGACTTGTACATACACTATATAGACAAAAGTATTGGGACATCCCCCTTCTTTAGAACAGAAAAATGCACTTCCAAATCTGTGGCAACAACGATGGGAACATAATTCATGTATTTAAAAATTGTATTTCCATCTCTGTTGCAACAATTTTGGAAGTGTCTAAAATGACTGAACCCATATGTGTTTGGTCTGTGGCATTGCACTGTGTGATAAAACTGCACATTTTAGAGTGGCCTTTTATTGTGGCCAGCCTAAGACACACCTGTGCAATAATCATGCTGTCTAATCAGCATCTTGATATGCCACACCTGTGAGGTGGATGGATTATCTCGGCAAAGGAGAAGTGCTCACTAACACAGATTTAGACTGATTTGTGAACAATATTTGAGAGAAATAGGCCTTTTGTGTACATAGAAAAAGTCTTAGATCTTTGAGTTCAGCTCATGAAAAATGGGGGCAAAAACAAAAGTGTTGCGTTTATAATTTTGGTCAGTGTATATGTATACTTTTTTTTTTTTTTTCCCCCTTTCTCTCTTTGATTTGGGCTGAAGGTTAGGGACCTGCCCTCTTGTTCTCTTCTGTCCGCCCATCACCTTCTCAGCTCTCCACGCTGTCATTGCGGAGGAAATGATGTGGCTAAATCTGGAAGTGCCATCTCCACAGTCATTATCACAGACAGGTCAGGCGTTTATTGGGTCTCACCTCACCGATAGCCTGGCGATCATTAATCCATAAGCACCAGATAATGAGCGCCGAACAGATTTATGCAATTACGGCCACGCGGCAGATAGAGCGGCTCTCTTTAGCCTGACGCATTAATGAGCTTATCAATATGTGTCGCGGGTTCAGGGTTCGAGCGGCTGATGGGACTAAATGAGACGTGATCTGTAAGGCCCAGAGCGCTTCTCGTCTGCGGGGTCACGGATGTTTTCCAGGCGTTTAGATAGAGCGCTTTAATCCTGCTTTAATCTCAGCCGGCGTATCGACAGGAGGTGCTTTTCACTTCCTCTGCGTCGCGTCCGGATTGAAAGCTCATCAGCGGCGGGAAAGTAGAAGCATAAACATGTCGTGTAGAGTTACACCTGAAGGAAGATGGCTCGCTCTTTATGGTCATCTGTTCCAGCTTAATTACAGCGATTGTGTTTTTCGTCTTGGCAGTCAGCAGGCTCTTCGATAACAACAACTGAGCACAGAAGGCAGAGCTGGGGAGATTACTCACGGATTACAAATTACATGACACAAATTATAGTTAGTAACGTATTGCATTACATTGCGTATTATAGGTAATATAATCAGACTACTTTTAGATTACTTTTGACCAAACTCATTTATCACATTGATTTAAATAGGATAACCTTGTACCATATTGACATAAAAATACAAAAGGTAAAAAATATAATCCGTTTGTTGTTATTATTAAACATTACATTGTGTCAAGGTTTCCCAAACTGGTGTTTATGAAGGAACTGCAGGGGGTTTATGAGTTTAATGAAAAGCTAATAATTAATTAAATAATTAAAAAAAAATCAAAAAGAGGAATTTGAGAGAGTCAATAAATTATGAATAATTCATTGCTATTGTGTAAATAATCATGTAATCCATAAAAAAGTAACTGCAGTCTGATTGCAAGTATTTTAAACTGTAATTTAATCTAAGTACTAGTACACTCTTAAAAATAAAGGTGCTTCATGATGCCATAGAAGAACCTTTTTTGTCTAAATGGTTCCATAAATGGTTCCAACATCTGAAGGACCTTTCTGTTTCACAAAAGCTTCTTTGTGGTGAAAGACGGTTCTTCAGATTATAAAAAGATAAGAAAGAGATGGTTCTTTAAAGAACCTTTGACTGAATGGTTCTTTGTGGAACCAAAAATGGTTCTTCTATGGCATCGCTGTGAAGAATCTTTTAAGCACCTTTATTTTTAAGAGTGTGCTTAATTTTTGGAATCTGATTATGTAATCCAGATTACATGTAATGAGTTACAGCCCAGCTCTGTCAGAAGGAGGCCTCAGTGTCACGGGGATGTCAGGATGTTCACCTTGTGATATTTATGGAGTAGGACACAGTGTTTATTTATCGTGGGCTGTGTAGCGTCCGTTCGAGGCTGCGTCTCATGCTCTCTTTAAACATCCTGTTTGTCTGAAGGCTTTTTTTATTATGGTGACCATGCTCCTGAATGCAGGCCCCGGGGCCGGTCCAGTAAAATATGCGAGACGCAGGTTGCGTGCTGATATCGCCTCGCTCGCAGCCTTGAGTCCCTGCCGCCCGGTTCAGGCCCTATAAATAAACACCAATTAATCAGCAGCTGAGAGGAAGCCCTGACCGCAGTGCAGACGCCACCAGACTCTGCTCTGGCCCTCCAACACTGGAGGACGACACATGCATGAGGACTGAAGCCTTTCTGGTGGCTGAGTTCATGTGGTCATCTTACAGAAGCATAAATGAGGTCAAGCCAGCGTTGAGTCACTTCATTTCACGAGGGATATTCCAGGTTCTGTCAGGAGACGCTCTGGAGGTGCACCGTCTCTTTACCAAGCCGGTTTCAGTACCCTAGTGAAAAATAAATATACCTAAATGTATTTGAAATACATTTATTTCATCCTAAGTATACTACAAGTACATTTGCATATTTATGTGCTTAATAAAAATACCCTGCAATTGTACGTTTAGTATACTAATCTGGTATACTTAAAGTCTGCTAAATTGGAGCAACTAATTTTGTGCTTAATGCACTTTAATTGTGCTGAAGCCCAACTAAAGATATCCTGAAGTATATTTGATTGTGCTAAAGTGAAACTATTGCAAGTATACTTCAGGTCCACTTTAAATATCTTGCATTTAAAGACTGATATTATTCAAAGATCATACAGTCCTCATCAATAGTGACATTAAAACACATTTTAGGCTTAATATTAAGAAATGTGCATTGTGCACAAGTAGTACTCCAAATAAAGTTTAATTATAATTTTGATGTCAGTAAGTCTTGAGCAATATGTCAGTAAATATGTTAATAGATTTGAACTATACTTAGTATAAAATAAATGTATTTTAAATATATTACACGTTGAACCTGCTGTTCCAACACAGGCTACGTCTGCATTTTCATTTCAAAAAGCTCTTTGTCCACACCAGTGTTTTCAAGTGTTTCTCGTCCACACTGAAACATCAGAAAATGCTAAGATCATCTTACTGTGAATGTATGAATTGTAACAAAAGCACTGAGATGATACCAAGAAACCAGCCTGTAAGTTCTTGTGCTGTCCTTCAGACACGATCATTATATTAGCACAGCTTCTCACTGCTGCGTCCACACTTATTCAGCATTCCCCTGTGCTCTAAAATGCATCTGTCCTCATGTTTTGCTGCAGGACAGTGATTGCGAGTAAAATTTGTGTTATATTTGTAGGAACGTAATATGAAGTTTGTACAAAGTAACCAGTGCTGGGTAGTAACTGATTACAAGTAATCCGGATTGCGTAATCAGATTCCAAAATTAAGTATTCGTAGTTAGAGTATATTACATTTTAAATGCTCGTAATCAGATTGCAGTTACTTTTTTATGGATTACATGATTACATATTATTCACACAGTGCCAGTAAATTATACATAATTTATTGATTCTCCCTAATTGTTCTTTTTTCTTTTACATTTTCTTTTCTAAAGATCCTGCTGTGTGTCATAGCATTTAGCTTGGACTATATTCACACATGTCATTGAAACACATTTGTGAACCATGCTTCTGAATTTGGGGGGAAAGCACCTTTCAGGTAATTAGAGCATGTATGAAACAAATAATTATGCAATTTACTAAATATAGTCATCATCATATCCAGTGACCTTCAGTAACTCTTGATTCTGGACAAAATATTTCAGAGTTTGGGAGTGTAATGTCATTGCTGTATTCATGTTTATTAATGATTGTCCATGTAATACCGGGATTCCTACAGTTTTGTCAGCCGAACTCCTGTGACATGAAATATTAATATGAAATATCTCTGAGGATAATATTTCAAATAATTTAACAACACTGGCATGTTCACAGTTCTCTGATGACGGTTAATGCTCACATCGACACGCAGGTAAACAAATGAAATATTTCTGTTTTTAGTGTTTAAGTGTTTAAATTATTTTTTATTTTACATTTTTATGATTTAATCCATTATTTATTTATTTTTTTATCAACTCGCAAACTCACTTACATGAAGCCCAGTTTGGGAAACCCTGGTGTAATGGATGTAATGATTGATGCATTTTATGATGCTGATAAAAAGAAAAAAAGAATATATTTTCTTTCCTCTTTTTATATCAATATAGTATGTTTAATGGTAAATTTAAAACAATTAAGATAAAAAGTCATCTAAAAGTAATCTTAAAAATGAGTCAGATTGCTTTACCTATAATGAGTAACCTAAATTACATTACTAACAACCATTTTCATCATGCAATCTGTGTTCAGAAACACACTACAAATTTTAAGTAATCTACCCAGCACTGAAAGTAATATATATTTAGCAGCACTGTGAATGTGAACAGCACATAACAGGCACATACCGGTGTAAACATAGATATCTGTATCACATGATTAAACATCATACTTTTCAAATATCTCATAGTTTTCACACTCCACACCAGTGTTTTCAAGTTGGGAGAGCGTCTTCAAAAAGCTCTGTTTTAGCTGGATGATAACATGATCTCTGTGTGGACATGAAGCCAAAATATAGGGAAAAGATGCGTTTTCAAATGAATCCTGATTAGTCTAGATTATTCCAAGACTCTTGGGAAGGCAGCAGCAAACAGTGGATGAAGTATTTTCAGGTGGAAACCTCACCAACATGTGATTTCCATGCTATAATCACCTTCTGACCTTGCTTGTGCAAAGTTACATGCAAATCTTCAGCTGTATGATGACATAACGCTGGAAAAACCCTGCACTTTTAGCAGAATGCGCACAGGCTCACCAGAAAGCTCTGTGAATCTGTTTGCATACAGAGTGAACTCCATCCGCAGTGAACCGAACAGTGCAGAGCCACTTCAGAATGACAACACAGACACTCAAACAACACGACTGGACGAAAACAAAGCATGAAATAAGTCTCCAGAATGTGTGTTGCTGCAAGCAGACTGCTGGTGAAACCTAGAGGAGTGTCTGAATGCAGCGTGGTTGCGGATGGAGCATCACTTGTGTTTCTGTGAGGTGAAAATAGCCTGAGTCGGAGGGACGTTCATGAAGAAAGGTATCCTCTGGAAGCTGCCAAGATGTGCCGGGGAGCAGGGATGACACCGCGGAGGGCTGTAATTAGTTATTCAATTACGCTGTGATTATGTGTGTGCATTGATGGGGAGGAGGCCACTCCAACGCCGGCTTACTCTCTCAGCACCTCCTTTCAGCTTTTTGTTCTTAAGTGCTGCGCTCTCATTAAAATGCCTTTTTAACCAGCATGGCACCTGCTTTAAAATCAAACGCGGGGCGCTCGTTACGCCTAATGGCAGCGTGTCTGCCAGCGACGCTCTCAGCGGCATCCCACTCTCTCCGCCCGCCAAAGCCAACGCGCTCCAAATTAGCTACATTTCACAAACAATTTCACCGACTCGTTACGCAGTTAGATGTTTATTGGAAGATCACTGACTTCCCCCGAGCGATACTTGTGCCAGATTTAGGTGGCCCACATAATAGACCTCAATTATAATTGGAGCCCCGTGTCCGTTTATGCCTTTATTTATGGAACCTTTGCATTGAAGTACAGCAGCCTTTGTGTTTTTGCTGCTGAAAGCTCATTCGCTTCTGCTGGGCTTGTTTTGCACCCCTGACCTCATGCTATCAAAGGTGCTGATGAAGTCAACCACTTGTTTTCCCATCTTTGGTTTCTCATCAAAGCCTAGCACTCAGCAGAAGAGCTGTGTCTGTGTCATCCTGTCCTAAAACCCATCTGATGCTAGTTATGATAAATCAATCAAGAGAGGCGATTTCTATTTCCTTCAAATACTATTAAAATAAAACGAGGCTGGTTCAAATATGGACAATTATCACAAGTATTTATGCAACATCTAGATCAGCGTTCCTGGAGGCTCAGAAGCATGATTTTGGATGATGATGTTCCAGGAACAATTAACATGAATATATTCCCTCGGGTTTTTATTTTTTCAAAATATTCCTGTTTACAATACCCAGATTATTATAAAATTACACATCATTAAAAAAAGAACTTTATTTTAAGGTGTCCTTGTTACAGTGTAATTATACATATAAGTAGTGAGTAATATTAATTAACTACATGTACTTACTATATGATTAGGGTTTGGCTTGCATGTGATTATGCATAATTAAGTGTTATTATAATAGTAAGTACATGTAACGTGTAACAAGGACACCTTAAAATAAAGTGTTACTAAAGAATATTATAGATATTAAAGAATATTATATTCTGCTTGAATAATGACTAATTGGCAAATTGGAAAACCATTCATTTTACTTTTGAAAAACATTAAAGAAACATGCCATTCTAGATACAGAATGATGGAAATTTAGAAAAAAAAAGGATATAAGAAAAAGCATGAGGTAGAATAAAGCGAAAAACTGCAGTAAAAATTAGATTCTAGATCCTAAAATATGGACTAAATCTCAGGCCATGATTTAAAAAAAAAACTTTTTATTTTTGTAATAAATAAGATGCCTCATTAATATAAAACATATGATATTCTGTTAAATTGCATACAGTATATGTTATGTTTAAATCTGATCTCGAGTTGTTGTTTTTTTTTTTCATGGACAGAGATGCATGTAGTTCATTACATTAACAAATGAGCATGTGTTGTTTCACACAGTTTGACACGCAGGCAGTGTCCAAGTCTTTTCAGCAATATTTCTATTTTTTCTTGCTCTTTTCTGATCTTGGTTTAGTTTGTTTAATCTGTTAAATTGTGAAGTAGACACATCCCTCTCAGAATACTAACGCTGTTTCTGTTTGGGCTCAGTTTGACTCAGTGTGGAAAAGTCCAGTAAGATGAATCAGAGTAGGCAGCTGTCAGGAGTGAATGTGTGTAATGTGCACAATAATCACTCTCTGACACCTCAAAGAGCGGCTGAACTTCTGATGACGTCTCACAGGGTTACAGTATATGTAATATCAGCCCGATACATCAGTGTTAAGTGTGTTTTTCGAGCTCTTAGAATGGCCTTGAGATCTCAGAGTCTTAACAGAACATGAGGGTTAATTAGTTAAAAACAACACGAAAGGCCTTGATGAAGCGTGTTGTTCCAGATGTGTGTTAGTGAGATCACAGCTCTGTCTTATCTGATCATCAGCACTTCTCTCTCCATACGTCACCTCTCGCCTTACAGCGTGTAAATGTTTACATTGTACCTCCATGACATTTCCATAAAAAGGATGGGAATCTGGTTCAAATGAAGGGAGCCTTCAGCGCTGCGTCTGTAAGGACTGTTAGTTTTGGCTGGGGATATGGGACTGTAAATCAGTGTGAGAGCGCAGGCATTCACACGTGTAACCTGAGCGTCTGATCCAAACGCCACAGATCAGACGCTCGCTGGCTGAAATCTCCACTTCCCGTCTGACACGGTTTCCAGGTACTGTGGTGAAACACACTGATTGGTTGCTGTAGATGTCAGTCTTTCTTTAGCTGTGTCCGAGGGCAGTTTGAGAGGACAGACTGTGTGCTGGTCTATCTGTTCACACACAGTTCAGTTCAGAGAAGCACACTCTTGAATCATTCACAGCCATGTTTACGTGAGCAGAACTGAACTGAACAGCTAGTTTCGTGTTTTACTAAACTGCAAAAAAATGCTTTTCCTTAGGAGTTTTGTCTTGTTTTCCAGTACAGTCTTAAATCAAGATAAATTTACTGTAGAAGCAAAGCTGGTAACACTTTAGGATAGAGAACAATCCTCACTATTAACTAGTTGCCTATTATTAACATATTGGTTGTTTATTAACACTTATAAAGCACATATTCTGCATGACCATATTCTACATCCCTAATCCTACCCAATACCTCAACTTAACAACTACCTTACTATTAATAAACAGCAAATTAAGAGTTTATTGAGGCAAAAGTCATAGTTAATCGTTTATAAATAGCGAGAATTTGACCTTAAAGTGTGACCGCAAAACTTAATATCTGAAACAAATCTATCAAAATTAAGTTGATAATAAAAAATAAAAATAAAAAAAATTGAAGCCCAAAGTAATTTTTTGAAGCTCAGAATTCTGGGGGGGAGAAAAAAAATCTAAATTGTGAGATTTAAAAAGTTGCAATCACCTTTTCATTTTGTATCTCATGACAGTATAACTGGCTTCCATATTTTTCCATATCTAACCCTGTTGACAGGTATTATATATAAACTCAATGTATATTAAAACATATTTCAGAAGATGAGACTTAATATCTCAAGTTATTTTGGTTCTCAAAGAAATGTATTTTGAGATTTGTACTGGAAAACAAGACAAAAATATCAGTTTTTGCAGTGTAACAGCAGTCAGCGGTTTCTAACATTTGTTCTGCCATAAAATCAACACCATTTCTTCATCGCTCCACAGAAATGACTTTATCACTTTCACTGCTGATTTTAAATCTGCTTGTGTTGTGCTTTTTCTTCAGAATTTGAATGTCTTCTGTGCCGTTTGCAGGTTTGGTCCCGGTCTGGTCATCTACTGGTACGGGTTCGTCTCTGAGCTGGACTGCCAGCGGGACCGAGGGATCCTGCTGAGAGACGGCTTCCCCTCGGACATCGTAACCCTGTGTCAGGGGCCGCGGAGCCGAGTCTGACCCGTCGCGGGGCCGTTTGCTGGTGTGGATGTGAATCCGGAAGCAATTTAGCTTTCCTGCAGCGCGAGACTCCTGGCAAACATCTGCGTGAACTCCGGCTGAACTCCAGAAAACAGCGGCGCCTCAAATCCTGCTGAGAGCCAGGTAACACACGTCACTCTCATCTGCCCTCAGAGCGCCGGACGAGGGCTTGTGATTGTTTGTGTACAGTAATACTCTGTAATAAAGTTGAGTTCTTCGTATATTCTGTGTGGAGTGTCTGTGTATCTTCTGAAACTTTCTTAAAGTCGAGTCCAGAGTGACGCTTTCCAAAACTTCCTCTTCCTCTCTTAAGAGCCGAGGAGAGATAGCAGAGAGATCTCAAGAGCATCCCGTCTGTGCACTATTAACCCTGCGACGCCTGACGTATGACATACAGACAGAAAACAATGAAATGAAGCAGTCTATTCAACCTTCAAGCTCAATTTTTTTATAAAAAGTTCATTTTTTTTGTTAAGTATCATATTTGGTGCATCAGGCTCATATAGTCTGATATAATGAGAATATGGAGCTCAGTTTTATTCAGAGACTCAAACTGAGCATAAATATGTAAGTATCAGCGGTCGCTCTATATCTCCAATAATATGTCTTAGTAAGATGAGATGTAAATGATCCAAACATATAATGCTGATTGAGAGATGAAGAAATA
>JAFVLL020028246.1:0-21519 GCA_021397915.2 Tor tambroides
GTATCTTGCTCTGTCGAGTGGCAGAAATGATTTTATGTAGGCCATTCTGGGTCAACACCATGCTTTTCCAATGAGGGGGAAAGGATCGTTTTCCCGCACGCTGACGCCGCCCACACAGCTATGATGTGACACCGACCAAGTCTATAGTGTATATTGTTTATGCTCTGAAGGAAAAAAAAAAACAAACACACATTTTGAAATTCTGGGTTATTTCTCTCAGCAGATCTTCCAGAAACAGAAAGTAGCCGGGATGAACTTGTTTGTTTGCGCGGAGGCGATGTGGGCGTTTACATTCGCGCGCGCCTCACGTGGATGTTTGAATGTGAAAGGCGCGAACGGCGCGTGGGCGTGACCGCATTAGTTATAATGAGTTGAGACGGGAAAACTGGACATCGCGTTGGTTTCATACGGATTACTTTAACAGAGAATATTTGTTTTGGACGTGACTTACTTCATTTAAAAGTAGACATTTTAAGCTTTCTATACATATATTTCTCATGTATTTGAGGCGAGTATTCGCGGAGATTCATGTTGTTTTATTTACGTGTCTGTGAAGAGAGGTGACAGAGACAGAGCCGACAGAGAATGCTGTTTATTTTCTCTATTTTTTAAAAGCATATTGTTTTGTTGTTATGACTATGCTCAAATAAAAGTAGACCCTTTGCAGTTTCAAACGAGACCTTGATCTTATCTGTACGATCAAAACTTGTGGAGTATTTTTAGTTCTTTTCGCGTCATAAAGAAAATGTGCGGGCTTCGACCCCAGGGGGTTAACTGGATAAATTACTCTTTGTTATTGTCCCCTTGCATTATTGACAAACTATTTTCCTGTTTGACACTGTAAAGCTGCATTGACAATCTGTACACTGCTCAAAAAAATTAAAGGAACACTTTTTAATCAGAAGTATAGCATCAAATCAATTAAACTCCTGGGATATTGATCTGGTCATTTAAGTAGCAGAGGGGGTTGTTAATCAGTTTCAGCTGTGCTTCGGTGTTAACGAAATTAACAACAGGTGCACTAGATGGGCAACAATGAGATGACCCCCAAAACAGGAATGGTTTTACAGGTGGAGGCCACTGGCATTTTTTTCCCCTATTCATCTTTTCTGACTGTTTTTCACTAGTTTTGCATTTGGCTAGGGTCAGTGTCACTACTGGTAGCATAAGGCAATACCTGGACCCTACAGAGGTTGCACAGGCAGTCCAACTCCTCGAGGATGGCACATCAATACGTGCCATTGCCAGAAGGTTTGTTGTGTCTCCCAGTACAGTCTCAAGAGCAAGGAGGAGATTCCAGGAGAGAGGCAGTTACTCTATGAGAGCTGTACAGAGCCGCAGAAGGTCCTTAACTCATCAGCAGGACTGGTATCTGCTCCTTTGTGCAAGGAGGAACAGGATGAGCACTGCCGGAGCCCTACAAAATGACCTCTAGCAAGCCACTGGTATGAATGTCTCTGACCAAACAATCAGAAACAGACTTCATGAGGGTGGCCTGAGGGCCCAATGTCCTCCAGTGGGCCCTGTGCTCACTGCCTGGCACCATGGAGCTCGACTGGCATTTGCCGCTGAACACCAGAATTGGCAGGTCCACCATTGGTACCCTGTGCTTTTCATAGATGAGAGCAGGTTCACCCTGAGCACATGTGACAGACGTGAAAGGGTCTGGAGAATCTGTGGAGAACGTTGTGCTGCCTGTAACATCGTTCAGCATGACTGGTTTGGTGGTAGGTCAGTGATGGTCTGGGGAGACATATCCATGAAGGGACGCACAGACCTCTACAGGCTAGACAATAGCATCCTGACTACCATTAGGTATCAGGATGAAATCCTTGGACCCACTGTCAAACCCTACGATGGTGCAGTGGGTAGTGTTGCTTTCGTCAACGAAAATTATGACTAAATATCGTCGTCAACGAACCTTTATCACGTGACGAAAACGAGACGAGACGCAACATAAATGCTGGTCATGTGACGATGACTATAATTAAATGTATAATGCAATATTGTTGACGAATAAAAACGAGACTAAATGTGGTTTACAAAATAAAAACTATGCTAAAATGTCTCTTCATTTTCGTTGACCAAAACGAGACGAAACGAAATGTTATAACGTTATTTCGTCTCGTTTAGTTGCGTTATTATTATTATTTTGCAGTATTTATGTTTCCTGTGTCTCACTTCAGCGGCTGCATCAGGTCGCACTGCGCAGATGCAGGCGACGTCACTTCCTCAAGCCCCACTCGTGGCATTATTTAGAAGACGACAACAAAGTACCGATGGCTGGCCAGCCGGGGTTCGTCTTTGGGAGAAAATTTATGTGTGTGTGCTTCTAACATGGTTGGTAAAATAAATGTTGTAAATTCAAATCAGAGTGTCTTCCGTGTCTGGAATGGATGTATTCTTGAGTCTATAAGGTAACAATAATATAATAAGATAACCTTGTTTGAAATGGGTTTGGCAGCCATGGCCTAATGGATAGAGAGTCGGACTTGTAACCCGAAGGTCGTGGGTTCGAGGCTCAGGTCCGGCAGGGATTGTAGGTGGGGGGAGTGAATAACCAGCACTCTCTCCACCCTCAATACCACGACTGAGGTGAGCAAGGCACCAAAACCCCCCAACTGCTCCCCGGGCGCCGCAGCATTGGCTGCCCACTGCTCCAGGTGTATGTTCACTACTGTGTGCGTGCACTTGGATGGGTTAAATGCAGAGGACAAATTCCAAGTATGGGTCATGATACTAGGCCACACACCACTTCCCTTTCCCTAAAAGAAAATGTTGGTTTCGTCTATACTACTAGGTATTTATACTATATTGACTGGGTTAAATAGAATTGCATTACTAAAAAGAGACTAAAATACAATTTTCATTCACTAAAACTAGACTAAATGTCATCAGTTTTCGTCGACTAAAACTAGACGAAAATAGTCATGGATAATTCTGACTAAAATAAGACTAAAATGCTCAGACTTTTAGTTGACTGAAACTTGACTAGACTAAAAAGAGTATGAACGTGACTAAAACTAATAAAAACTAAAATGACAGCTTCACACAAAGACTAGACTAAAACTAAAATTAAAACAGGCCACCAAAAACAACACTAGCAGTGGGTCCTGGGTTCCTCCTGGTGCACAACAATGCCCGGCTTCATTTGGCGAGAGTATGCGGGCAGTTCCTGGAGGATGAAGGAATTGATACCATTGAATGGCCCCCACGACCAGAGCACAGTGATGCCCTGGTCCAGATATGGGAGGAAATACCCGTTGTCTCTTTAGGAGCATGCACCGACATTGTCAGACATGCATACAAGCATGTGGGGGGGCCATACAAACTACTGAGTACCATTTTGAGTTGCTGCAATGAAATTTCAGCAAAATGGACTAGCCTGCTGCATCATTTTTTTCACTTTGATTTTCAGGGTGTCTTTGAATTCACCCAGTCCATATCAGTATAGATATCCAGCATGATATTTTTCCCCATTGAGATCTGGGCCCGAATTCACAAAACATCGTAAGGCTAAAAGTAGCTCATAACTTGCAGATTTAGGAGAAAATCTTAAAAATAATGGGTGTGTCAGTCTTAAATTTAGGACTCCTAAATTTTTGCTCTAAGAGTATTTCACAGTGTTTCAGCACTAAAACTAGCTCCTAAATCTGTGAAACGTTAGAAGTAGTGAAGATGACTCCTAAGTCATTAAAACTAATCACAAACTATCCTAAAATGGATGTTGCCGGCAATCTGCCTCGGAAAATAAACATTTTAGAAACATTTGACCATAACGAGCTTTTAAAAAAAAAAGGTATATCGCCTTTGGTTTTGGAGGTTATCCCAACTCCACATTTTCCTTTGATTATATCCTTGTTTTCATTAACCAGTTGGGAAGATGTAACAGCTGTTCTTGGGTCCAGTTTGGTTTTCTTTTGTGTTTGCATGCCTTACTATCAGCCATGATTATTCTACTCTTAATTAAAAGGCTGTTTATATGCATATCCGTTAATTGTTTACAAGAAGCACGCATGTAAGAGACTGACAATTAGCTGAACATATTCTTGTTTAATTAGTGACACTTAGCCTGCATTTTAAAACCTTTATTTGAATCGCAACATTTTTATTTTTAAACCTTTATTTGAATATGGCAACATAATATCACGCTCTACAATATTTCTATCAATAAATCTCTGACAGAGACTATCAGCCAATCACTGTGTGCATCATTATTAAGCATGCTGACATCATCCATAGCAACGAGGTCAACCCCGCCCTTACTCTTAGCTTAAGACTTCTCTCTATTCCTTAGTAAAAGTTTGTCTCAGCAGCTTTGTGAATAGGTTTTAAGAGAAAACTCTTAGCTAAAACCTTTTACTGCTATTTCAGAGAACTTTTAGTGGTAAGATAAAATGTTTTGTGAATACGGGCCCTGATGTGTTTTCAAAGTGTTCCTTAAATTTTTTTGAGCAGTCTATAAAGCACTATATAAATAAAGGTGACTTGACTTGCTTCTATATTCTTTCTATAGCTTTAATCTGTAAAAACATAGCTCAGATTTCTTGTTTCACCTATTTGTACAGTAAATCACACAACAGCTTTCATGTTTTAGATGCGTTTTCATAGCATTCAAGGTTAACACTAACGCTGCCAATCAGTAGGTGTAATCGCCTACTGTGATGTTAAGTGCTCTTTATAAGATTAATTTGTAAACGCATTCATGGATTTATTCTTTATTCTACACCGCTCTGTCCCTTCTCCGATAAACGCTCTGATGATTTCCTGGTTTTATGAAGTCCTTCCCTCAGAAATACGCAATGGGCTCAGATTGGTTAGCTGGCCCAGTGTGTTGTGATTCACTAAACTGCCTAGTGCGTGTGCAGAAACGTCATGCCCCACACCTCAGTGCATGTGCTCCGGTGTTTTATTTTAAACAATGGCGTCGTCAATGTTGCTTATCAATTTTAGCCCGATTGAGACCCAGAGAATATTAGTGAACAGGATCGTGCAAAACCTGTGCAAGCTCGGCTCTTACAGGACGTTTAAGAATGTTATGTTTCTTTGTTTGTTGTTGTCTCATACTTTTAGATAAGCTGTTATTCGTAAATGCTACTGCTTATGTTAGCTTCTAATATCAGCTTCTATACTCAGAACTAAGAACAGCTGCTTTACAACATTGATTTTGAAACTTGTGAATCCATTAGTATCGTTAGAAGACAGAATCGTAATTCATATATGAATAGATTTTTTCGAGCACCCCTCGTTTTGATGGCAGGCAACAACTCTTCCTCTTCTCTAAAGCAGTGCAACATGGCCTCGCCCCCTTTGTTGCATGCTCCCGGGGGCAGGGTTTCTGTAAATTTCTGGGTTTGTGAGGTCACCAACCCGGGAAGTAGCTCATTGTAGTCCCTACGAGCCGTTTTTGTAGGCATTAAACTGCCATAATTTTAAAAGACAATATCTCCATTTGCATTGACGTTTCAGTGTTGTGGCCTAATGGTTAGAGAGTCGGACTCGTAAACCAAAGGTCGCAGGTTCGAGTCTTGGTACCGGCAGGGATTGTAGGTGGGGGGAGTGAATGTACAGCGCTCTCTTCCACCTTCAGTACCACTACTGAGGTGCCCTTGAGCAAAGCACCGAAGCCCCAACTGCTCCCCGGGCCCCGCAGCATAAATGGCTGTCCACTGCTCACTTTTTTCACTAGTAACTTTGCAGATATTGTTTATGCTCAAACAGCAACATTACACACTAACTAAAGTTAAAAAAGTGAAATCACAATAAACCACCCCTTTAAATGGTATTTTGATAGATAATTCATCTGGTTAATGATTTAATGCACTAGCACTGCGGTAGTTTATAACATCTTCCAAAAGCAAAATGTTACTTCTTCACTGACAAGAAAGCTAATTCCTAGTCACATTAGAACATCTTAGTTTTATCATCAATATATACATTTTCTACAGATATGTCCAGGCTTGTAGTCTATCATTAAAATTAGAGTTACAGCAAGCCAGGGGTGTTGCATAATAAATGTGAAAAGAAGTTTGTCAACTTGAAGACAGTGTATAAATTTTCAGAACTGTACACAACACAATATGCATACAAATATTGATAGTACTATCCAACACTAAAATGTCTTACCACAGACTGGTCCGCTGGTTGATGATCTGCCACCGAAAGTTCAGTCTCTGTTTTCAACGAAGTAAAAAATAGGAGATAACATTAGGCAAATCCTGTACTGCAGTAAATACTGTTTTTTGGTAATTTACAGGAGTGACAACTGCATTCTACAACTGGATTAACTTCCAAAAAATTCAGGTAGTCACACCAGCATTTAAAAAAATTCTATGCAGTATGCACAGAACTGAACTGAACAACCAGTTGTTAATGACGTATCAGAGTAGTGTCTCTCTTTTGTTTGTATGGTGCAAGAAATCATAAGGAACAAGGTATGTCTTAAAACTCTGTTTTGTCAGATCTTGCTAGAGACAAAAAAAAAAAAAAAAAAGGACAAGAACAAACTTAAATCCAAATGCTTTATCTTGAAAATAAGCCAAATAACAAAATATTGTGACCTGCACCTACCTACTTTTAACTCCATAAACTGGATAACTTTTTAAGCCAATCCCAAACAAGAAGCCCTAAAAATGCCAAACTTCGACTGTCGACAGTGGTTTGGTTGGTGTATTTTTTTTATTTTTTTGGTCAAAAATAGTGGATAACTTGCAAACTTGCGATATGGCAGAACATTGCTGTGGTTACCATGGTGTCAATGATAGCAATTTCGAGAGTAAGTTCTGTTCAGTACACACAAAAAAATTAGAATTTAGGAGATTCACTCCCGTATTTAAATGCGATTGTCACTCCTGAAAGTTTAGAGTGTGTACATGCCCTGAATGATGTAACAACAGTGAAGTCAAACAGTCTTTGTGGCCTATAAACCTCCAAATTTCAGAGTAGGGGTGTGCAACAATGAAAACAGTGATCTCTTAATATTTATTGGGATTTTGTTAAAACTGGTAATTAGACAATATTTTGTTTTTGTGCTAGAACCTAACTGGTTTATGCCTGTCATGTGGAGCTGATTCACGAAGTTTTGCAAATTGTGTGCAATGGTTAGTTTTATAGCAGTGACAAATTTATGTAATGTAACTTTGCATTAAAGGATCCGCGCCCCTATTTTTATATTATTATTATTTTTTTCCAGGAGCAATTTTACCTTTAATAGGCTATTGTTTCTCACCTTACTAGATGTATGCATTTTTTTATGCAACATTCTTTTATTTAAAGCAAATTAAATTAGAATACTAAGACTCTACATTGCTGTTAAACATCTTTGCACTGCAGAGGTGGCACAGAAAGCGGCGGTATAAAAACATTTACACTGCACATACAATTGCAGAAAAAATGTAATATTAAAATATGAAATAATGCATGAAATTATACTTAAATATGAAACAAAATTCACTAGAAGGTGGCAGCAGGTAACTGTCTTAATAGGTGAGTTACTGAGTCATTCACTTGTAGTGAACAGCACATTCCAGGGCCCAGTTTATGGCAGGGCTGACACCCTCTCTGACCATAATAATGGACAAAGGTTTGTTGCAGTTTGATTGGATCTTGGTGAACTAAGATTAGCAAACTGTCCAACGCCATCAGATAGAGATGCTAGGACAACAGCCAGACATCTCTTAGAGGGCAAGAAGACAAGAATAGGACTTCTCATTGGTTAAAATGCAGTTTCTGCCCTTCACCCACCTAGAGACTGATTCCTAAGGTTTTTGCCTGTGACTGCTATGAAAATTCTTAGGACCCCCAGATGCAGCAGCAGTGGGTGAAACAAAGAGAGAGATCACAGAGATCCATCCAAATCCATTCATAACTGTTTTTAAACCTTAAAACTGATGCAAACTACAACACACCCATTTTATAATTATTCAGAGAAAAAAATTATTCTCAGTAGCTATTTCCATCTAGGCATGTGACGGTATCAAAATTTCATGTTGGTAAAATTGCTAGAGCTTTTATCACGGTATGCAGTATCACAATATTGAAATAAGTTGCAAAAATATTTTCATAATACAGTATAACAGGTTTAATACCTTTTTCTTATAACAAAAATAACTGAATATTTAAATACAATAAACCAATACAAACAAACGAATGCCTGAAACATATTAAAGTGCAAAAGAATTATAAAGAACAATAAGTAACACGTTACAATAAGGTCTCAGTTAACCTTATTAATTCACTGCAGATCGTCAGCAATGTTTACATATGCTAACTCGCATGCTAACAGCTTTCTGCACATTCAAAAAGGAGGTGATTTCACCCTAGCGCTTCTCTTTGTCCTTACAGTTGTGATATGTTTGACACTTTAATACAGTGTTACTACAAAACCTCAAGAAGTTTCCTCCATCTCCACTATCCAACGGAGCTGTGCAGCAGCTGTTTCGTGGTCGCGCATTGGCTATTGTGAAAGTACTGACGTAATCATACACAGTGCTGCTCACTAATTTTATTTCATAATGAAATAAAAGTTTTTCTCCAATGAATGTTGGCCACAATTATTGGCACCCCTAGAAATTCTTATGAGTAAAATATCTCTGAAGTATATTCCCATTCATATTTACATTTTTTAGCACACCAGGGTGACTAGGAGCATGAAATTGTCCATCCATGACTTCCTGTTCCATAGGATTATAAATATGAGAAACACAAAGGCCAAATTCCCTTAATCATCCATCACAAGGAGTAAAACCTAAGAATATAGTGCAGAACAAGATTGTTGAGCATCACAAAATAGAAAGTGGCTGCAAAGAAAAGAGTTAAAGCAATCAAAATCCCCATTTCCACCATCAGGGTAACAATTAAGAGGTTCCAAACAACTAAAGATGTTAAAAATCTGCCTGGAAGAGGACGTGTCTATATCATCCTAATGCACGGTAAGGAGGAGAGTTTGAGTGGCCAAAGACTCTCCAAGGATCACAGCTGTACAATTTTAGAGATTAGTTGAGTCTTGGGGTCAGAAACCTAAAAATATATATCTCAAACATCCCCTACATAACCACATATTGTTCGGGAGGGTTTCAAGGAAAATTCTCCTCACTCATCCACAAACAAACTCCAGCAAATTCAGTTGTCAGACATGACTGGAACTTCAAATGGCACTGGCTTCTATGGTCAGATGAAACTGAAAAAAAGAGCTTTTTGGCAGCAAACCCACCAGATGAGTTTAGTACAAACAGGGATAAAAAAAGTACCCCATGTCCACGGTTAAATACAGGTGCATCTCAATAAATTAGAATGTCGTGAAAAAGTTCATTTTTTCTTGTAAGTTATTTCAAAAAGTGAAACTTTCGTATATTTTAGATTCATTGCATGTAAAGTAAAACATTTCAAAAAAAAAATTTGTTTTAATTTTGATGATTAGAGCTTACAGCTCATGAAAGTCAAAAATCTAGTATTTTAGAATATTAGAATATTTACATTTGAGTTTCAATAAATGACCATCCCTACAGTATAAATTCCTGGTATCTCTTGTTCTTTGAAACCACAATAATGGGGAAGACTGCTGACTTGGCAATGGTCCACAAGACTATCATTGACACCCTCCACAAAGAGGGTAAGTCACAGAGGGTCATTACTGAAAGGGCTGGCTGTTCACAGAGTGCTGTATCGAAGCATATTAAATTCAAAGTTGACTGGAAGGAAGAATTTTGGTAGGAAAAGGTGCACAAGCAACAGGGATGACCGCAAGCTTGAGAATACTGTCAAGCAAAGCTGATTCAAACACTTGTGAGAGCTTCACAAGGAGTGAACTGAAGCTGGAGTCAGTGCATCAAGAGTCACCACGCTCAGACATCTTCAGGAAAAGGGCTACCAAGCCACTTCTGAAACAGAAACAACGTCAGAAGCATCTTACCTGGGCTAAGGAGAAAAAGAACTGGACTGTTGCTCAGTGGTCCAAAGTCCTCTTTTCAGATAAAAGTAAATTTTGCTTTTCATTTGGAAATCAAGGTCTGGAGTCTGGAGGAAGAGTGGAGAGGCACAGAATCCAAGCTGCTTGAAGTCCAGTGTGAAGTTTCCGAAGTCAGGGATGATTTGGGGTGCCGTGACGTCTGCTGGTGTTGGTCCATTGTGTTTTATCAAGTCCAAAGTCAATGCAGCCATCTACCAGGAGATTTTAGAGCACTTCATGCTTCCTTCTGCTGACAAGCTTTATGGAGATGCTGATTTCCTTTTTCAGCAGGACTTTAGCACCTGTCCACAATGCCAAAACTACTTCCAAGTGCTTTGCTGACCATGGTGTTACTGTGTTTGTTTGATCAGCAAACTTGCCTGACCTGAACCCCATAGAGAATCTATGGGGTATTGTCAAGAGGAAGATGAGAGACACCAGACCCAACAATGCAGATGACCTAAGGTCGCTATCAAAGCAACCTGGGCTTCCATTACACCTGAGCAGTGCCACAAACTGATCCCCTCCATGCCACGCTGAATTAAAGCAAAAGGAACCCCTACTAAGTATTGAGTACATATAGAGTAAATGAACATACTTTCCAGAGGGCCAACAATTCCCTAAAAAAATTTTTTATTGGTCTTATGAAGTATTCTAATTTGTTGAATTGGTGGGTTTTTGTTAAATGTGAGCCTAAATCATCACAATTAAAAGAACCAAAGACTTAAACTACTTCAGTCTGTGTGCACTGAATTTATTTAATACACGAGTTTCACAATTTGAGTTGAATTACTGAAATAAATGAACTTTTCCACGACATTCTAATTTATTGAGATGCACCTGTATACTGCTGGATCTTTAATGTTGTGGGCCTGTTTTTCTGCCAGAGGTCTTGAACATCTTGTTCAGATTCATGGCATCATGGATTCTATCAAATACCAACAGATAAAAAATCAAAACGTGATTGCCTCTGTTAGAAATCTTACAATGGGCCATGTTTGGACCTTCCACCAGGACAACAATCCAAAACAAACATCAAAATAAACACAAAAATGGGTCACTGAGCACAAAATGAATCTTTTACCATGGCTGTCCCTGCCCTCTGACCTGAACCCTATAGAAAATGAGTGAGGTGAACTGAAGAAAAGAAGCTGTGAATCTGAAGGATCTGGAGTGATGAAGAAAATGGTCTCTGATCTCTTATCAGGTGTTCTCCAAACTCTTCAGGCATTATAGGAGAAAACTCAGAGCTGTTACCCTGGGAAAAGGACATTGCAATAATTGGGTGCCAATAATTGTGGCCAACATGAACTAGAGGAAAGCATTTATTTCACAATGAGATTTTCCCCCCACTTTCAATTGTTTTACTTGAATGACAGGTTGGAATTTTGTGAATTTTTTGAATGAAAGATAAAAAGGATAAACAATACAGATTTATTTTCACAGCCGCCTTTGCTCATATTTACCAAGGGTGCCAATATTAGTGGAGGGCACTGTAGCTAATGACATCTATGCGTAGTTCACCTTACACAAACTCAACTGTAAATGGAAAAATTAATGCTTGCATTACAGTTCAGTCTTTTTCCATCATGTTTGGTCTCTATTTGTTTGTAATATTGCCAAAAGTTTTCTGGTGGTGGTTTGGAAAGTGAGAAAAGCATTAGTAAACTTTAAAGACACTTTAAACACTTCTAACTGTGCGCTTTATGCAAATGAGCTCCATAGGAGAAAGATGGGTGGGCCACAATGTGTGTGCCCCCTCTAATGTCAGCGGCCAATCACAGCACTGAAACAAAGTAGTGCCAAATTTTAATCTCCTCCTCAACGGAAAGGGATAAATGTACCCTTTCAACAGACAATCCTTGTTCTGAGCCTCAGTCCTTTAAGGTGAGAGACAATAGCAGATACACTCATTCCGGCCTGTTTCTGAGTTTCTGACCAGTGTGGTAGGAGGTAATAGGGTAACACTTTATAATAACGTTCAGTTGTAAGTCATTTTTAAGTTATTAGTTAATGATGAACTAATCATTTACAAAACATTCATAAGCGATTAATAAGTGATATGCTAACAATTTGTGTATGTTTTGTTAATTCATTTACAAGTCATTTACAAGTAGCTAATGATTAACTAATCATTTAAACATGACTATGCGTTCGTAGATGATTAATAAGTGATGTTAATATTTTTATCTATGTTTTGTAGATTAAGTTATAAATCATTTACAAGTGAATAGATGATGAACTAATCATTTACAAAACATGACTATACATTCACAAATGATTAAGTAATATGCTAACAATTTACAAATCTGTCATAAGTTATCTTTAAAAAATAGCATCATGAAATAATCAAACAGATCCTTAATGGTTAATAGTTTAGTTAGGTTACTAGTTAATATATTATTAATCACTTATAAATCATTGAAATGTCAACATTGTACTATTATCTCAATAAATGTTATAAATCATTTACAAAGCTTTCTGCATCCCCTAATCTAAAGAGTAAACTACTCATCAATTGTAAATGTTTTACAAACTTTATGGTTTCTAGTTGTGTGTGCGTAAATATATACACACACACACAAACAACCTGTAACCGGAAGGTTTGTAAAACATTTACAACTGATGAGTAGTTTACACTTTAGATTAGGGGATGCAGAAATTGTTATAAATGCCTTGTATGCACCTACAGATCATTTGTAACAGGTAAACAAGATCTACAAATGATGTGTAACACGTTTACAAGTGATGAGTAGTTTACACTTTATATTAGGGGATGCAGAAAGCTTTGTAAATTATTTATAACATTTATTGAGATAATAGTACAATGTTGACATTTCAATGATTTATAAGTGATTAATAATCTATTAACTAGTAACTATTAACCATTAAGGATCTGTTTGATAATTTCATGATGCTATTTTTTAAAGATAACTTATGACAGATTTGTAAATCGTTAGCAAATTACTTAATCATTTCTGAACGTATAGTCATGTTTTGTAAATGATTAGTTCATCATCTATTCACTTGTAAATGATTTATAACTTAATCTACAAAACAGATAAAAATATTAACTACTTAATCATCTATGAACACATAGTCATGTTTTGTAAATGATTAGTTCATCATTAGCTAATTACTTGTAAATGACTTGTAAATGAATTAACAAAACATACACAAATTGTTAGCATATCACTTATTAATCGCTTATGAATGTTTTGTAAATGATTAGTTCATCATTAACTAATCACTTATAAATGACTTATAACTGAACGTTATTATAAAGTGTTACCGGAAATAGCAGATCACCAATGTTCTGAGTCTCTGGCCTGTGAAGGTGAGACAGTAACAGACACAACCAAGTTCTGAACCCGCGTCCTATTAGAGGGAAGGCAGCAACAGTCTCCGGCCTGTGAAGGTGACAGATACATTCAGGTTCTGAATCTCTAGCCCGTGAGGGAGAGACATCAACGCTCTGACAAACCAGCCTTTAGAGGCAGCAACAGATAACCATGTTCTGAGCCTCCAGCCTGAGAGGAAAGATATTCTATGTTCAGAGTCTTCGTCCAGCGAAGAGACAAATGCAGCACCTCCTGAGTCACCTTCCTAGAGAGACAAATTGGATTGACAAAGCTCTAAATCTCTAACCCAGAGAGGCAGAAGACATACAGACAATTGCAACTAGCAAGCACACCTTCACTTCAAGGTACTTTCATCTGCATATTCCAGATTAAGGTCCCTCTGCACCTATTTCAGTGTTCTGCATGTTCCAGATGTTAGGACCTTTGGTGCTCCAGGAGATCAGCATCCAACAGTGCTTCATGTTCAAGGCTGTTGAAATGGATTCCTGCTCCTAGCACAACCAGTGAAAGAAATCACCGCCACCAGACTGCTCACTTGACCACAGGGAAATTAAAATATCACTTAATCCAAACCTCTTCCAGAGACTGTGGCATTATTTTATATTATCAGTATATGAGTTTCTAATTTACATTAGACATTACTGTACATAGCTGATAACAGATGATTCACTTATTTGCTTGATGCATAAGGTTCTTCACCTTAAGTGACACGTGATCCAAAAATCACAAATGTCATCAGTGATGTGAGTACCCATCACGACATAATAACATGAAACACACAACACTATCAGACATTTAACGCACATACTTATTACATTTCAAATTTGCACCTAACATACCTGTACATACTAAATTGTCTTTTTTAAATTGTGTTTGTGCTATTTTGCACATTGTCTATTTTGTATATTTGTATATTATTTTTATTATCTGTGTCTTGTCTTGTCACTGTCATTCTGTCGCACTGTGGAGCTTCTGTCACCAAAACAAATTCCTTGTATGTGCAAACATACCTGGCTATAAAGCTAATTCTGATTTCGCACCCCCCCCCCCCCCACCACCACCAAGTGGGCAAAAGCAAAATCACTACACATTCAACAAATTCATTCAGAACCAAAGAAAATGGCTGTTTCTATGATTGGGCTGTTGAATCATTCATTCAAGCAATTTGTTCAAACACACAGATTCATTCAGAAATGAAACACCACTGATGGGGATCACGTGACGCTTTCATGAGCCAAGTCGCACATTAGCTGAGCTCCGTGTATATCACCGTCTTTTACTGTTTTTCGTCTTCTTTTCTTGCATTTGGGGTAGTTTTTTCGTTGGTCATTGGTTTGGAGATGTCACACAGTGGAAACTCACTTATCTTTCACCATCATCCTCGCCAATTAAGAAGAAAACAAAACCAGCGGCTGTGGCGGGCCGAGCCGACATTGAATACAATATGGCGGTCACTATAAAGCGATTTGAGGACATTTTGAAGGCTGAATTAGCAGCAATGCGCACCGAATTCGCCTCTCACATGACTACAATCCAGAATATATGCTCTAAAGTTGACTTTTTAATCGGGGAACAGAGAGAGCAGAAAAAAAGTGATCAACGAACACACTGTGTCTGGATGCCCTCGAGCAGCAGGTGACTGATCTACAAGACTGCAGCAGACGCGGTAATCTCCGGCTGCTGGGACTGCCTGAAGGGGCCGAGAAGGATGACCCGATCGGCTTTCTGAAACGGTCACTGCCGATCTGGATCCCATCACTTGCGGGCAGAGATATCGAGATCGAACGCGCGCATCGAGTTTACTCCAGAGCTTCAACGGATCACTCCAAACCGCGAGTGTTTCTCTTCAAACTGTTACGCTACAACGACAGGAATTTGATTCTTAATGAAGCAAGACGCCGCGGTCCTGTGAAAGCGGGTGACGGTGCGATGTTGAGCTTCTTCCCCGACTTCTCTCCCGCGACGGCAAAGAAGCGGAGCTCCTTCAGTACAATACGGAAGGAATTGAAAGAGGCAGGTCTGCAGACCTTTCTTCAGTATCCAGCTACTCTGAAGATCGTCATGAAACACGGCGAGACCAAACTAATGCACTCACCGGACGAAGCACGTCAATTCCTGAGCTCCATTCCCGCTCCTCATTCTCCCGGGATGGACGTGGCATAAGGGTTTGATAATACCGAGTGACTCGACTTCTGATTTACTGATCTAGAACTTCATTTGTCAATCGGGTACTGGCAGTTCTTCATGTAAGCTAGGAAATTTGGTATACAGTTTTCAATGTACATGATGCAGTTATTTATGTTTGCTTCCTCGTTATAGGAAATATATATACTTTTTTTTTTTTAAATCCCACTTTATCACTCGTGTGAATTTGAAGTTATTCTGTTCTCTTATAATAGGGCTAATGGCGGTGTTCTAAGAATTGTACTGGCTGTCATGTTAATGTCACTGATTAACCCTCAAAATGACCCGAGAATGATTTTCAAAGATTTTTTAAAAATCGAGCGTTGATCGCTATGATACGAGACTTCTGGACTTTTGTCACACTTGCACCGGGAACACACACAAAAAAAATTGGAGCAGATTCGAAGATGTTAAGTGGGTGTTACAAAAAAAGTAACAAAAGAGTCCCTCGCGGGTCAATTTGACCCAGAGCCAAAAAAGCATAGAATTGATTAAAAAACTGCGGATTTTTTTAATTGAATTTTGTCACACTTGATCACAGAGCACACACAAAAAAATTTGAGTCGTTTCGATGATTTTATGTGGGTGTAATAAAAAAACTAACAAAAGAGTCCCTCGTGGGTCAATTTGACCCGGTCAATAGGAATCAATGGAATTTCTGAAAAAAAAAAAAAAACAGCATTTTTTGGGTGGGGGAATTTTTTTTACCATACAAAATCTGACACAATCCAGGAAAGATGCATACCCAAACGAAGGGCTGAGACTGCAGAAAGTCCCCAATGCAGAAAAAAACTCACATATCCATACACACAGGCACTCTCACACACAGGCACTCTCTCACACACACACACACACACAAACACACACATGGTACACACACTCCCATAGACATACATTATAGACCAATCATTTGATATCATATTTGTATTTTTAAATTTATCTTTTATATTTATTACATATTCATGAAAATTTGTGGATATGCATATGTTTGGATTAAAATCCAGTATACATTTTTTTTTTTTTTGTTTTTTTTTACAAAATATAAATTTTTAAATGTTTTTATATATATCTGAAAGCTTGAGATAAATCTGAAAGCTAAATGAAGCCTCAAGTTGGTGTAGTTTTCAAGATTTTACTTTTAGAGCTCAGTTGAGAATCTCCATAGGATTCAATAGGCCAATCTAGTGGCTGAAAATATAAATGCAATTTTTTGTCATTTTTCACAGCCAGATGGCCTCAAGGCACACTCAGTATTCCTGATGGATAATGATGTTTAAAGTAGAAATTGTCTTTGTTTTTTTTTTGGTGAAATTATGTGTAAACATCTTAATTTGCATAGAAAAATCCAGAATTTAAGGAAAATAAAATAAAATCACCAAAAATAATAAAACCTACATAAATAATTAGAAAAAAAAAAAAAAAAAAAAAGATTTTAAAAAAACTGTAGCGTTGAAGGCCTTCGGGTCATTTTGACCCGCGAGGGACTCTTTTGTTACAGGTTCGGGAAGGACGGATGAGGGTTAAGACAGGGGAGGGTGGCAGCCTGGGGTTTTTACCCCAGTCTGTAAAAGTTTTATGGGGTAGGTTTTTTTTTCTTTATGTTAATGGATTTTTGAAGGCAGACTTTAGTTAATTCATTTGCAGTTGTATAACTTTTCTCTCATTTGTTCAGTTCACTTATTTGTTTGATAGTAATGACTGAAATTAATATAAGTTGTAATGTCAATGGTTTAAATGGCCCCCAAGTTTTTTTTTTTTTACAACTACTGCGACGAAAAAAGGTTGACATTGCTTTGATCCAGAAAGCTCATTTGTGGAAGGATGATGTTCATAGATGCAATAATAAATATTACGAGGTGGTCTCTTTCGCTGCGACTGACAATAAAACTAAAGGGGTTTTGATAACTGTTTGAAGAAATTTAAATATTTCCATTTTAGAGAATGCTGACAGAATTGCCTGTACATCCCTTGTGAAAAGTAATTCTCCCTGATCCTAACTGATAATTCTGTTTCTGCTTCAGTTGTTTGCTCTTTTCTCCTCGTACAATCATGCAGACCATTGTCCATAACAACTATCTGGTCTAAGGATATCAGTGGTGACTTACGAACTTTGTTTTCTGATCGGATTTGGGAGACAATCACATCATCCTCGAAGAGCCCAGATCATCGGATGATCCATTTGAAATTGCTGCATGGACTTTGTCTGTCCCCTTTGGGGCGCTTCTGTGTGCATGTATTGGCTTCCCCAAACTGCAGTTTATGTATGCTCATGTTATTTATTTATTTTTTCTTTTCGTTTGAGTTTGCCTTTAAATAAAATAAAAAAATTGTTCACAAAAAAAAGAAACACCACTGTGTGGTCCTCGTAGAGCTGTGGCTTTGTTTGGAACAATTTTCACTAGCTAAATGAAGCAAAATAGACAATATTATATCTAAATGCAGTGTGTGACTATAGGTGTTTGTGAATGAAACAGGTCTGCAAAATTTTAAAGATCAAAAGGCACGACAAAGAAAGTTACTGTCTCCCAAAAGAAAGAATCGATTCCGAACTGCCTGGAATAAGTTGTCAGTCATTCCAGTCTCACTTCCGTGACTTATCTATGCAGGCATGTAACAAATTAGCATAATGTAATCCTGTGGTCTCATAGGAGGGGTTTAGAGAGACTGGATCTTCAAAGAAATTGTTTCAGACTGTTTGAGAAATTAGGTGATGTGCAATACAATACAATACAAATTTTATTTCTATAGCACATTTAAAACAACTGCTGTTGACCAAAGTGCTTTCCAGCATCATTACATGCTTTCCAGCATCATTACATACAGTCACACAAACAGAATTAAACATTAAAATATAAAACCTGATCCCTCTAATCAATTCTAAAAGCTCTACTAAGGAGGTACGATTTCAATCTAGACTTAGGGCGCTTTCACACTAGCACTTTTGGTGCGCACTCGGGTGCGGTTGACGTCAGAGTTTGGTTCGTTTGGATGATGTGAACACTGTCTTCCGACCTCGGGTGCGCACCCGCGAACAGTACCCGAGTCCGCTTAAAAAGGGTGGTCTGGGGTTCGGTTCATGTGAACTCCGGTACGGTTCGCTGCTGATGTGAACACAATCGTACCAAATCACGGAAGTGAACCGCTATTAATGCCGTATTATTTGATAAAAATGTGTGTTTGTGTGTGTTTCACTCACTTTTCTGATGAGCGTTACTGACGCGCTGCAAGCAGAGAGCTTGTATGTCTAGTTTCTGTTCGCCTTCAGCGTTCCTTAGAGCATTTGCAGTGCATTCGTAACAGACGTATAAGTGCCGTTATGCACTGAAGCTTTGTAAACAAAACGAAAAATCAAAAACGTAAATATATAAAAGTGCAGAGAGCAATCTTATGCATTTTGCCGCATTCTCCCGCGCCGTCGTTACTAAGCAACGGGGTAAACAGCTGCTGGCTTGACGCAAACGAACCGCGGTTCGGACCCAAATAAAATAATATGAACGCAGTCCAGCGGGGGCAGGGGGAGGGGGTAGCAAACGAACTCTGGTTCGGACCAGGCAATCGAACCAAGTGTGAAAACACCCTTAAAAGCATCCACAGACGGGGAAGATTTAATATGCATTGGAAGAGGGTTCCATAATCGAGGAGCAGCCACTGAGAAAGCCCATCACCCTTTGATTTTAATCCCATTTTAGGAACAAAGAATCATCTGATTCGAAGATCTCATGTTTCTTGTATTTTGATAAGGAATCAAAAGGTCAACAATTTATTTTGGGGCAATGCCATGCAATGCTTTAAAAACCATCAACAAAACCTTAAATTCAATTCTAAATTTTACAGGCAACCAGTGTAAAGAAACCAAGACTGGGGTAATTCTCTCTCTCTTCTTTGTGCGAGTCAAAAGTCTGGCAGCAGCATTTTGTACAAATTGAAGATGAGATTATTGACCCCTTGAAATAACTATATATACAGAATTACAGTATTCGACGCATGATGATACAAAGGCATGAATAACAGTTTCCAGGTCCCTAAAAGAGAGAAGTGATTTCAGTTTAGAAATAATTCTGAGTTGATAAAAGGCAGCATTCACAACACTAGTAACTTGTTTATCTAAAACTAAAGCTGAATCCATTATAACACCCAAATTCTTGACATGATCTGAAACACGTATCTTCATAGAAACCAACCTACTTATAATTTCCTTGGAAGCAGAAGGTGGTCCAAAGACAACACACTCAGTCTTATTAGTATTAAGATGAAGAAAATTGCTTGCCAGCCAGGCTCTTATCTCACCTAACACTGAGCAAGTCCATCAAGAGATTGAGAGAAATTTGGAACTATTGGAATATATAACTGGGTGTCGTCTGCATATAAATGATACATAATGTTATATTTATGAAAAATTGAGCCCAAAGGGCCCATATATAAAGGAAATAAAATAGGCCCAAGTATAGACCTCTGTGGCACACCACTATGTAATTTAGCTGATGTAGAACACAAAGCTCCAAGGCAAAACTAGAAAGATCTATCTTTTAAATATGATTTAAACCACTCTAGGGCAGTACCCTTAACACCAACATCTTCCAAACACTACAATAAATTACCATGATCAACAGTATCAAAAGCAGCTGTGAGATCAAGTAAAATAAGGATAACAACCTTTCCAGAATCAACTGCCAATAAAATATCATTAAAAACCTTAAGAAGGGCAGATTCCGTACTATGGAGAGACCTAAAACCTGACTGGAACATATCTATAACAGAATTCATATCTAAATATGAAGCAAGCGGAGACAGAACAACCTTCTCTAAAAATTTCGATAAGAAAGGTAATTTCGATATAGGTCAGTAATTACTTAAAACAGTACAATCTAAATTTGTTTTCTTAAGAAGTGGCTACACTACTGCATGTTTAAAATAAGCAGGTACATTCCCATCAATTAAACTACCATTAAAAAGAGATTGAATAGTTTTACCTAAAAGATCAAACAAATTAACAACAGCCGAGGAGGAAGAGGATCAAACGGATGTGCAGCCGGTCTAATGTGCCTTAATATATGCTCCAACTGAGGTAAAGAAATAGGTTCAAAACTACAAAATGAACTCTGATAATTTAACTCAGCATGAAAGGTCGTTACTGAGAAAATCTGTGACCGAAGATTATCGACAAAAAATTGCAAAAAATCCTCACACATCTTTTGAGTA
The DNA here is from genome assembly GCA_021397915.2 of Tor tambroides. Taxonomy (NCBI): domain Eukaryota; kingdom Metazoa; phylum Chordata; class Actinopteri; order Cypriniformes; family Cyprinidae; genus Tor; species Tor tambroides. The sequence goes on from JAFVLL020028246.1 coordinate 20,692, forward strand.
GGCTCTAGACAATTAGTAGGTGCAGGAAAAATCACTTTATTAATTGTATTAAATAAGACATTAGGCTTGTCTGAGTTCTTATTAATTATATTTGAAAAATATTTTGCTTTTGCAACCTTCACAATAGACTGAAAATTTGCCAAAGCTTCTCTTAATATATCAAATGATACTTGCAACCTGTCTTTCTTCCATTTTCGTTCAGCCCTTCTGCAAATTTTCCTTGAGGTACGAATTTCATCATTCATCCACGGCTGCGATTGTTTTTTGATTCCCTATATTTTATGCTATCTCATCTAAAATTTCTGTACAAACCAAATTAAAAGAATTAAAATACCCATCCACACTAAGGTTCTGAGAAGAAAACTCTAAATCATGACAAAATGATGAGGCTAAAAAGGACTCAACAGACTCAACAAATTTATCAACAGTTGAAGTATTTACACTGCCCTCCAAAAGTTTGGAAACGCCCTAGAAAAGTGGGGTTTTGGACAATATTGGCATGCATCCTTTTTAATGTGATAATTTTGCACTGATAAGGGACAACACAAACTACGAAAACATTTTATTACATAAACAGTTTATACATAGATTCATCAAAATATCCACCATTAGCAGCTATTACAGCTCTGCATAATCTGGGCATCCGAGCTGTCAGTTTATTCAAACATTGACTTGATATATTACTCCAAGCCTTCTGAAGGATTGCCCAAATATGATTCACACTGGTTGGACTCTTCTTACGGACAGCTGGCAAAGGGGCATGTCTGACTTTGACATGTATATATTGCCATTATTATGTAATCAAAATGAAAATTATTATTGCTGGTC